>KQ030581.1:0-19071 GCA_000956045.1 Hirsutella minnesotensis 3608
CTCGGAGAAAACACTGTCGACGTAGCGAACGATTCGCTCCCGATACGCGGCTTGGTCCTCCCCGTGAATGTCGGCGAGCACGGATGCCAGATGCGCGTTCCCGTGCAGCCAAAGCACACCGTGGATATGGAGCGCTCCTCGTTCGTTCGTCTCCACGGCGCCAAAATATTGGCTGATCCGTCCGAACACCGATTCCCCCCCGACATTGACGTACTTCTCGAAAAACAGTGTCATCTCCCGGTGGAAGAATATGGCGGAGCTCATCGGATCTGAGATGGCCAGCCGTGTTCGCTTGTACGCATTACCGAGGCCTTCCAGGAACGCCTCGGCCTCGCCGGGGTCGCGTGTGCGGTACGCTGCCAGCCGCAGCTTCACCAAGTTCGTGATGTCGTTTGGGTTCAATGTGAACCAGATGGCCGGCACGCCGTACCCAACGATGAGCGACTGGATCTTCCGCCGCATATTCAGACGTACCTCCCTCGACATGGGCTGCCGATGTCCATAAAACGACAGACTCCTGAGCAGCTCTTTAACGCCATTGTCGCTAGTTTTGCCCGAACTCTCCAACTCCATGCTTGCCGCCGCTAATCTCTCGGACGTCATTGACCGCATTATGCGCTCGACGGTGCGGAAATTCTTGCGAGTCACGCTCAGCATGCTAACACGGCGATTCCTTGACCGCACGCCCATGTTAAATACTAGGAACGCGAAGATGTGGTGCGTCGCGAAACGCCCGCCGTGGCGACGGAGCACGATATCAGCCCATGCGCGGAGATTCAGGTTCGGGGACGCCACGAGGGCTCCGGCGGCGCCTTCCGCCTCCGGCGCCCTGCCATAGGAAGCCGTCGCAGCGGTAGCCGTGGTGTCTGCCGCCTCGAGCATAGCCTCTTCGGCCGGCCGTGGTCCTCCCACGCCGTAAGGGAACAAGGTCGGAAATGTCTTGGCGAAGAAGGCGGCCTCAGAAGAGTCCGCAAAGTCGTCGCCCCGTGAGACGCGGATGAATGCTTCGCGGCCCTCCCCCAGCCCTGACGCTCCTTCCCCCGCCGTCAGCACCATGGCATTGGGTCCTGCACGCCCATCACCGCCAGCGCCACCAACAGCCTGGCAGGCGAACCGCAGCTTTTCCACGTCCGGCACGCCGTCCAGCGCAAACATACCAGAAGATGTCACCTCATTGGGAAAGGGTGGGGTGTCGAGCCTCTCCCTGCATTGTCAACAGTGGAATTGACATCAGATGAGACGATCCCCAACGGTCCGGGAGGCGATCCGGGTTGGCAGGAATCATTACCCCTGGCTTTGGATTGTGGTGGTGGACGAAAGCAAGTGCTGGAGCCTCACCCATCTTGCCCCTAGTCTTGGCGGAATCCACCCGAGCGGCCGAAGGAAAAAAGCCATTTCTTGGTACACCTCTAAGCGATTGTATACTTCCAGCGGGACCCCATCTACCGGGGCTCCCCAGGTGTCCATTTCGGCCTGGTCGATCTCGACTTCGGCATAATGGGGATTGTTCTTCTTCAGCCAGACGAGGGCCCTCTCAACCACCCGGCGCCTCACCGACAACAATCCCGAAAGATCGGTCGGCGTTGGCTTTTCCGGCCCTTGCCACGACACATGGATCTCGTCCATGATTTGCACAAGCGGGTGCGGCAACACTTTGGTTGCCAGCGCCTGCTCATTGTTCGGGAACACGGTAACGTGACCTTTAACGTGCTTCGGGTACCTCACGGCCTGCCTCTGCCCACCGGAGACGGCGTGGCGCGTGAAGAGTCCATAACACGAGTTCAGCGCGATCAACTTCTCCTCAACAGGCGATAGGCCCTTAAGCTCCTCGGGAAACATGTGCTCGCAGCCGAGGCGGCTGTGAATTTGAGACGCCGGAGATAGGCCGCCACGCCCCAGCTGTCGGACGCACTCCGCGCAGACGGGCACGGGCTTGCCGTGAGGAAAGCACTTCAGACAAGCGAATGGGGAGCGCCCGCCCCTCGGGACGGATCTTGACGCCCAGTCGCTCCACGGCATCCTCCACAGCTCCTTTTCTGTGCGTTTCCGGTAGCACACCATGCACGTCTGGATCGCTAACGTGCGCTTGTCTTGAAAGGCCTGATAGAACTCGCGAACCGTTGAAACTTTTCTTTCGTGTGGAACCGGCGTACACCACATCTGCTCGTTGGACAACCTCTCCTTCAGGGCAAATTGCTCCTCGAGAAACCGCATGACGCTGGCCAGATCATGCGCTTGCTCCTTCTCCGTCCTCGGCTTGTGGATAGCCGTCCGGACACGCTTCCTAGGGGGGTGCTTTCGGTCAGGGCGCGCCCGCCTTCTTCCCGCTGCGGGACTCGCAGCTTGCTGAATCCCAGCGGACTTTGTGCCATGGCCCCGGCCCGCGCCGTGTTCTTGAACCTGGCAGGGCACCGACAGTCTGTTCGCGCCCGTCTCACAGCCTGTGGCTTGCCTCGGTAAAATGCGTCCTTGGCCCGCATTCTCGAACGCACGTCCCGCGCCTTGCCCCGACAGAACCTCTTCTCTTGGCATATTCACCTCTTCGAGGGGCATCACTGGCTCGGCTACCAGGCCCCGGAAGAACGTCCATGGATAACGTGTGATGTTCGATATGAGAATTTCTTCTTAAAAGCCAGAAACGGACTATAGAGGAATTGCAGTAACAAGCACTTGTAAAAAGCGGACCTGTCATCACTCACACTTATTATCAGCCGAAAACGGATCATTATCAGCCTAATCGAGTGGTTCACAGCCAAAGCTGCTCGTATCCCTACATGCCATTCCAGGATTATTGCAACAAGTGTTCTGAGATGGACGAAGCTTTCTCACGAAATGCCCTGGATGGGCTTTTTTCGAGGTGGCGCTTGGGAAAGAGAGTCCAGAAATGGATCGTGTATGCGGCACGCCCGAAAAGAGCCGAAATCGGATTATTGACCACTGACCATCTATCACGTATATCGTCGACAATCGGATGATATACAGGATACCTTGAGGACCCATCCAAAACTGGATTTATCTCCGGAGCCTATCGACACGACCATGATTTGATTCTAGAAGACTCGCTCTGCACGTCGAAATAAGCTGCCATAGGCTTTTACTCCGCAAGCTGCCATCCAAGACAGGGCAGTTTCCGTTCTTTCTTCCACTCTTCTCCTCATCCTGTGGCTCCTCCAAGTACAGAATTCTGCGTCGAACCTCTAGTCACAGATACTATTCACTTGCTCCTCAACTGCTGTTCTTCCCTTTCTCGCCAAGCAGAGTCTACAGAGAGGCCAGGACGCTAAATGTCAGCCGAAGCAGTAAGTGACAAGAACCCGCATGATACCACATAGGGGAGAGCATTACCTAACACAAGACACCTTTCCTGGGGTTAGCAGAATGACGACTTGGCGCGCACTGGCGATAATCGGAGAAGATCGCGCCTCGAACGGAAAGAATATGTCCAGGAGCTCGAACAACAGCTTAAATTAAACGACATGCAGAGCATCGCGGCCTCCTTCGAGGTTCAGATGGCAACCAGAAGAGTTGCCGAGGAGAATAGGAAACTGCAAGAGCTCCTTAAAAGCCTCTGTCTAAGAGATGACTATACCACAAACTGCCTGTGCCGCCGTAACCATTAATTCCAACAAGAACTTATCACACACAGTTCAAACGCAACTATGACCTTCTCCCGAACTGTCGTGTGAGTCATGTTGGCCTTGCGACCGGAAACAGAAGGGTTCAGGTACTCGAAGATGGCTTGGAGCTCGGTTTCTTCCGCAATGGAGAAAGAGTGGTTCTTGGCTACGGTCCAATTGACGAGTAGCCTTCGGAAGAGTTCTTTGTCAAACCGTTTGATGAAGCAGTTCGCGATGGCCTGTTCTCTCGGGTCGTGGAGATCAAGTTTCATGGATTCCGCGAGAGTTTTCTGTCCCACAAGCCTCCTGCGTTTGGATATCGTCTTCTTTTCGGCAGCACCTTGTGTCTTGCCAGGTGGGGCGCCAATCCCATGATCATTGAATAGATGGTTGTACGCGTTATGAATGCCATCGGCTTCGAAATTGCGTGGCCGTGGTGCATCCTTGCGGATGCAAGCCCGGCACACCCATCTGCGATCGCCATTTTTTTGGATGTCATATCCAAACTGCCATGCCCAGCAACGCGTCTCTCTGGCTCGCTCGGAGAATACCCATCTGGGGAAATGGCTCCAAAGTGTATGTTCGTATTGTTCATCACGGGCGAAAAGGGTCGCGACTTCCGTCAAAGGGGAAGGGGGTAGGGGCGTCGGAGACGGCGTCAGACAAGTCACTGGCTCAGGAGCTATTCCGGCTGTCTCGAAATCACCATCGACGGACTGCTTCCCAAAGGAACAGACAGCTCTGGATTACATTGACCGGGGCTGTCACGTAGGTGTGGATGGACAGCCAAGGCATATGCCCGGCCTCCAAACCTAATCGCATCCGGACGCTTGCGATGCGTTCCTACTTGGAAATCGTGCCAGTTTCTGCGCGACAGTCAACTTGCGCCACTGGCGGCCATCGATTCGCTCTCCCATACCCCCGTCCTCTTGGCCCCCTACGTCCATCTCTGCTCTTCAGTAGTCCTCCCCCGGGAATGCAAGATGTACGATGAAAGGGGCGTCCCACAGGGCTCGGTGCAAGTAATCTCAATCATTATACCACATAGTCTCCGACGCAGCCTGTCCCCATTGTTTCAAAGAAGACCGTAGCTAGATAGAAACACGCCAGGCATTCCTGACGACTGGCGCAATGACGGATCGCACCGAGGCTGTTTTCGTGCACCAGAGGACATGTCCAAACTGCAGAGAGCACATTCCAGTCTATTCTACGGCGAGCAAACGGTCAAAAGGCTCAATATTGACATCATCGGCCATGGCAAGCAGAATATCATTTGAAACAGAGGCTTTACATTACTGTATCTGTGAACCGTTTCCTAGACGTATGCTACGGAGCAGACCCTCCATGTGCTCGGTAGTCTCATCTCGCTCCCCTGGAACGACACTTCTCAAGACCGCGACAACAAAGCCCAAGGATCCAAAGCCAGCCTCAATCCTCTAGCCTTGACTTGGCTGAAAACCCTCCACGGTAGATAAAGAACCTAATCCACAGGACCGAGCCGACTGCCAGGGAGAAAAAGCCTGCGCTTACAACCCGAAGGACAAGTATGTTGTCGCCATGACTTTGGACGAGCGCATCTGCGATTCGGTTGCCGACTGAGATCCCCATCGACTGCACAGCAAGACATACGCCGACGCGAAGTCCGGTCTGAGCGTGACTGGCTTCCTGAACGACAAGACCGAGCATCATCCACAAGCTGCCACCCCAAAGGAAACCCTGAACAAGCACAAAGGCGGTCGGACTGTTCATATTACTAAATGGAATCCAGGCTGCCAAGACGCAGAAAGAAGATAGGGCGGTAATCGCGTTCAATAGGCCGTATCTGTCTCCCAAGTGGCCCGAGGCGACGCACCCTATCACACTGTCCATGACCTGTGTGTCAGCCGAGTCCAATCTTCTTCGGAAATCAGGGGCGTACTGACCTTGCTGCATTCCATATCGACGGTAAAAAGGGGATTATGGGGCATTCTGGTCCCAATATTCTGGCGTAAATGAAGATGAAGCTCAAGAGCAGCGATACGCCACACGTCAGGCAAGTGTCGAAAGCATACGGCGGTCGTTGAGAAGGTGTATCCAGCTCCTTTGAGAGGGCACATGCGGTTTCAGATTGATAGCCAACCAGGCCAGGATTAAAAGGCCGAGGAATAGTAAAGCTATCAGTCGCAGGGTCCAGGGAAATCCGATCTTGCCAATGAACTTTGTCACCGTGATGGGTAGGACGACTCCTCCAATTGATGCTCCAGCGCCCAAAGTCCCTAGGGCAAATCCGCGTCGTTTTCGAAAGCAGAGGGTGACAGACATGACGGCTGCGGTGAAGACGGCGCTGGCTCCGAGCGAGGTGACAAGACTTTGGCTGATAAGGGTCTGGTGGAAGCCGGTCGAAAAGGACGTAGCTGTCAGTCCGGCGAGGTAGACCAACGTGCCGCCGCGCAACAGCCAGATATGACCGAATCTGTCAAAGACCCATCTGAATGTCCAAATCACGAGATTCTCGGGGGCAGCAGCTCTCGTGCCCGCGCCCAGGGCTCGCACTGGTGCTGCAGCTCCAAGGGCGACCATGACTTGAGTCAAGACGATGCAACTTGCAGCATCGTTGGAAATGGGGCCGTGGAGACCTGAGGCGTAAAATTCGTGCCAATCACCGACAGTGTTTAAGAACCCCAGCGTGGAGAAGCAAGCGCAGAATCCCCCGAGAAGCGTCGTGTAGGCGTTGATTCTGCCATCTTGCAAGTTCTCGCCGGGCTTGACTGTCTCCATGACCCATTGGCGAGGGCAGTGTCGCGGTTCGTCGTTGATCTTGGTGCTTGATTTGGTAGAAAGGATGTCAATGGTCGAATAATGTATAATGACAGACAACTGTGATGGCTTGGTCTCATTGACTTCCACAGTAGACGGGACGGGGTCGACAGAGAATGGGGGAAGGCAATGATGGAAAACAGGCTCGCGCTCCGGAGTCTAAAGATTGGGGAGTAGTAGATGAGCCTAGCCATATCTGCAGTAGAGGGCACCTAGCTAAGCCCAACATCCTCGAGCAAAAGACAATTAGGGAGAGGCCGGGGGCTGTGGAGATACCCAATGTCTCTGGTGTAATTCCGCTCGCAAGCCGTCTTCAACGGGACTCCAGTCTGCAGGCTGGGCCATGAATGACAAAAGGTCAAAGTGGGTGTGTCATGACCAAGGAAAATTGCTGCATGTTGGTTCCAACAGCACAGGTCAAATCTGGGGGCCGCTGCACGTTGGTTCGAACGACCCAAGTTTCCCCAGGGGGCGATGCGCCGAATGAGGCAGGACCTTGGTCGTCCACCGATCGCCCGACGGGACAGGACATCACGGCTCGCTGGCGAGATCTGATGAGTGGCGTGCATCCTCTGATCACGGATCGTGCACTCTTTGAGATGTCGGTCTCGTCGCAATTGGTTCGCCTGTGGGTGCAATGAACCCTCGTTGACAAGGAAACCTCGTTTGCAAGAAATCCCGTTTTGCGAGCAACTTCCGGGTGGAAGGCGACACTCTGTGTTCCCAGAGGCTGGCTGGCGTCTTTCATATGCGATATGTTCTGTCGTTGGCGAGCTGTCGTCAGCCCTCGTCCCCGCGGCTTGTTTCTTTCCCCTGTCGCGCACCAGTCGCAGCTTGCAGTCCAAAGCCGGCAAGCTGGGGCTCGCTGTCGCTGGTCGCTGCCTTTGTTCCCGATGAGATTGCCCATTCTCGGGGGCAGGTTCCAAGACGTTCACATGTTGTTCTCTGCTAATTTGCAGCTTCGAGCGGGCCAAAGACGCCACCGACGTCGGGGCCGTCGTCGTCGCTGCGCCTGTGCTCGTTCCTTCCACACGCAGCACTCCATCTCCAAGTCAAAGTCGATGCCACCGCACGGCTCATTGGGCCACGTTAACACGAAGTGTAGTGTCGCGGAGCATAAGGTCAGTGGCATCACCCAAGCAATCTCGACAACGACCACGGTTGTTGACTTGAAAATAGCCTACAGCCCATTGTACTGAGGAGAGGGGGTCGTTTCTTGCCCAGCGTCGGCCATCAGTGGATCTGAACGCTGCAGGGGTCGAGTCGTCCTCCCATGCGACGGAGATAGGCATTGCCTTCATGTGCTTGCGGTAATTGATTCCGGAAGGGGTCTTGCTGTCAACAGTGAACTTTGTGATGAAGCCGAAAGGCGTGTGCAGGGCAATGAGTCTCTCCTCGACGGGAGAGAGGCTATCAAGCTCCTCGGGGTACCGATGCTCACAACCGATGGCCATGTTATTGACCGAGCAGGCCTTGGGCAGCCGTCCACTGTCTAAGCTGACGCGGCACTCGCGGCACGCGTCAACTCCGGCGCCCTCGTGCGGCGGAAGGCACACCTCACACTCTTGGATAGTCCCGGTCGCCCGCAGCAGGGAAGGCGACAGGCGACCCCTCCACCGCATAGCGGTGGGTTCGCAAGGCGGCGTCTTCCTGCATTGTGCTCTCACTACACCTGCATCATGATGAAGGTCGTCGCATGCCCAGAAGCCCTGAATCAAGGAGACTGCACGACAAAACGCGTCCGGCATCGTCAAAATATAAGATCAGCGGCGACGAGTTCGATGCTTACACCGTTGGGTTGCAGCGGCCGACGAATACGGTTATATTCATCTCGGGGAACAAGGCTCTTGCAGAACAATGCCTACCCGTTGGCTCCACCTCTGAGAGGGCCAACTAAGCGCTTACGCACTTACCCGTAGGCTCGTGTGTGCGGGCGGAGCCCTTCGCATGCCAACTAGACGGTCGCTGCGCCTGTGCTCGTTCCACACGCAGCACTCCATCTCTAAGTCAAAGTCGATGCCACCGCACAGCTCATTGGGCCACGTTAACACGAAGTGTAGTGTCGCGGAGCATAAGGTCAGTGGCATCACCCAAGCAATCTCGACAACCACGGTTGTTGACCTGAAAATAGCCTACAGCAAGGAGGGCGAGGAATATCCGCCCCGATATAGCATCGCGTACGTCATGTGTCTTGGCTTCTTTTCATCCTTCTCTCTCTATCTCGATCCGTGTCCATTGGAGCATTGCCCTGACAAAAGTCTAGATACTTTTGCAACCCCAACTTTGACAGCTTCATCGAGACGCTGCCGGGCACGTACGCGGCCGACGCCGAGAAAAAGTACACGGGCGTCAATAGCGGCGAGTATCTCGTCCAGCGACTCACGGCCACCTATTGAGCAAAGGGAGTATCACTGTAGTCGAACCTTGCATGGCGCGTGCCAAGAGGTGTGAGCGGGATTGACGAGATAGCTCCCGTCTCGGCAAGATTGACAGCTCCCAAGGGGTCCTCCATCTGAACCCCTGTGGGTTAACTTGCTGTTGGACATACGTTAGCGCTGCTGCTGTCATGATGTTTTGCTTGACGATTCTGTCCGGGGGCTCATGGGCAATTGGGTCTAGCGCGTTGAATTGAATTCTTGTCGATGCCGATCCGATGGCCAAAGACGCAGGCAGCCTTTTGGTCGGTGGAATTGATTTGCCCGTCATGTTTTGCCTGCCTACTCTGCGATGGCCGACCGTTGAGCGGGCAATAGGATAAGTTTACACATTGAATTATTCCATCCATCACAAGGCAATAATAGCGCAAGGGGCAAAGTGGCTCGCCGTGGATCATTCCAGACCAAAGGCCCCATGCGCCTGGCCGGATAGTCGGCAACGGCTTAGCCACGCTCCATGTGCGTAGCTTTGGGCCCAGCCAGCCGGCAAAGGGGTCCTCTCGAGTCTCGAAAGGTCAAGGCATTGCGGCCGAGCCACAGCCCCAGACGGCCAAAGCTCCAGAAAGCCGATGAGGGCGTCGGCTCTCGTAGCCATATGCCGGGTATTGCAGTATTCAGCTGCGTTGGCAAACATCCATATCCCTGAGTCGACGTCCCGGGACCCATTCCCGAAGGAATCCGACAACGCGGCCCGTATCTGCATGCCGGACATAGCCCAGCAGCTGCGGGATACATGTAGACAGACACTTGCCGCCGCTCCGCGAAAAGACGGACCGCCCCGCTGCCCGCTTCGACCTCACTACCCGGCCGGCCGACCGCTCCGACCATGCTCCCGTCGCTCATTCCACCAAATACCCCATATAACCTAGATCAAAGAGTTACGGCCACATAGCATCTGAGCAGAGATCACATCAACGTGGTTTCCTTGCTGTGAGCACAAGGAAATCGGAAATGGCATGAATATGCCTACGCTTTTCTGCTTCCCGCACTCGCCCGTTGAATATCTCTACCTCCCAGCGCGACCAACCCAGAAGATCCCTGAGAGGTACAGCGGTGAAGGCGTCGACACCCTCAGAGAAGTTGATGCTGAGAAAGGCGCCGATTTCCTTGAGCCTCGGGTCCTTTGGCCAGCCGCCGACGGGCAGCTTGAAGCATTGCTCCTCGATTCTTGTGAAACCTGCTTCCTGGGCCCATTTCTTGAAAGAAGGTGCCGGGTTCCACGTCCGGCCGATGCTATTGCAGGCGTTCATGAGTTCGTTCATTAATTGCGCCAGTGGGTCGTCATGTTTCAGGGAGTTATCCTCAGAATAGGGTGTATTGACGGCTTCGTGGAACTCGACCCATCCTCCCGGCTTGAGATTATCATAGATCTGGCGAAACAATCGCGGCCAGTTTTTGATGGATCCAGCCATGCATCTGCAGTGTATGAAGTCGTATTTTACAGGATCAAGCTGTTGACTTGATGAGACATGGACCAAGACATGTTTAGGCAGCACTTACAAGTGGTGAGTCACTGGATAGTGGCACGGACGTGCCACTATGTATATATGTATGTTGAGAGCTGTCAGACAGAATTGAATGGAAGTAAGTTCAATCGCAACAGGTTATGCACCCGGTTGCTTTTATTATGCTTCCACTGCACGATTGAACTCGGCATATGAGAACACTTTTTCGTCAAGAATCGACGGTTGACAGCAAAGACCCGGCACAATGGGCAAGAAAGACTACAAAGGAACCATCCTTGATGGAAGAGACTCCTTTGACAGCTGGAAGATGGATCTTGAAGATAGCTTGTTGAGTGACGATCTTATGAGCTGCGTCACCGGTGAGGCAACAGCGGAATCGTCAGGTTTATCAATGCCAGGAGAGAATGCTGCGGACATTAAAAATGTCTCTCTTGCGAGAATGAAAATACGACAGAGTATTGACCAGATCCACAAGAACTCAGTCAACCACCTCACCGATCCACGAGCAATTTATCAGTCCCTCGTTAAGCGATATGCGACATCGAACAAAGCGCGCCTTCGACAGCTGATCCGAATGCTGTACGACGTTAGTACGCAGACGAATAGAACTGTGCAGGAGAAGGTCGACGACCTAAAGCGACTTCGAGCTCAGATTAATAGCCAAGACAAGGACATTGTTATCCATGAACAGCTATTGATTTGCTTCTTGCAAATGAGCATGGACGGCGCCTTTAACACTACGGTCGAGATCTTGAACGCCTCGACAGAGACGTTGACAATGGAAAAGGTGCAGAGCTCTCTGGAAAGCAAAGAGTTGGAACTCGTCGATACTACAATCAAGGGAGAAACCGCACAATTCGCGGGTCGCGGCCGCTGTGCATGGAACAAAAGGAACAACAGGTCCAAAGCACAGGATGGTGGCGATGATAGCAAGGAGGAGTATCTGAAGAAGGCAGGAGGGTGCTGGTCTTGTGGCGGTATGCATTTCAAGCATGATTGTGCAATTTGGCACCAAACCAAAGCAGGGAAGACCTGGCTAGCCTCTGAAAAAGCGAAGGCGAGAGAGGCCATGGATAGCAAAGAAAACGCAAACGCGGTCAGGATCCTTGAAGACAGTGGTAGTGAATCTGAGAGATCTACCTACTTGCTTCCGAACACAAAAGTAACAGCCCCTCCACAATGGTATCTCGACAGCTGTGCTTCCGTCCATATAACCCCAAGGGAAGACCAATTTATCTCAAAGTTGTCCCCTACAAAGACAAGTGTTGAGATTGCAGACGGCTCCGAGGTTCGTTCAAGAGGGAAAGGAGATGTCAGGATCTTTTACGTCTCACAGAAAGGAAGAGCAAGGTCGACAATAGTACGTGGCGTGCACTACATCCCGGAGGCGACGAGCAGCCTGCTATCAGTCGGTGAACTGGAAGACAGGGGAGCATGTATTGTCGTGGACTCTCCGGGGAAGACAGTCACGGTGACAAGAAATCAGGAGGAGGTGCTGTTTGGCCACAGACATAAAAAGGTGTGGCGCTTGAGCCAGACAAGAGGGCACCGATCCCATACAATCCAAGAAAAGGATGGCGATAACGGGGTAGCGCTGAAGTCAATCCTGAAGATGCCTGAAAGACTACTACATGCTAGGCTGGGACACCCTGGAAAGCATATGGAGGGCAAACTGAACGCCGTAATGGATGATCTCGGAGACAACTCATTCTGCCCGTCATTCTGCTCAAGCTGCACCGAGGCCAAAATGACAAGAAGGGTCTCAAGGGAGCCAATGTCTGCGGTGACAGAAAAGCTGGAGAGAGTCCATATAGATCTTTGGGGGCCAGTTGAGCTATCACTTCAAGGAATGAAGTACATGCTGACAATCACCGATCAGGCTACCGGGCGAGTTTGGGTTTATTTCTCTAGAGACAAAACGAGAATTACCGACAAGATCAAAGCCTGGGTAGTTGTTGCAGAGGCAGAGTGTCGCGAGTACGGAAAAGGCGAAAAGGTCAAGGCGATGCGCTTTGATCGCGGAAAGGAGTTTCTAAACGAGGCAATGAAGGTATTTTGCACGGGGAGAGCTATTCGGATCGAACCAACAGTGGGCTACCACCCGGAGGGGAATAGTATCTCTGAGAGGAGCATGAGAACCATATCAGAGAGGGGGTCTGCTATGCGTCACGAAATGGACCTCCCGGCAGCATACTGGGAGTTTTCGAACGCAACAGCGGCCTATCTGAGAAATAGGGGTGTTGTCAAGGGAATGGCTAAAAGCCCATGGGAGTTATGGCGTGGAGAGAAGCCAAGATCAGGGCACTTGAGAGTGTTCGGATGTCCTGCCTGGGTATTTATTCCCAAAGAAAAGAGAACAAAGCTTCTGAAAAGAGCATGGCAAGGAGTTTTTGTTGGATACAAAGAGGAGACAGATAAAATCTATCTAGTCTGGAACCCAGCTGATAAGAAGGTCCACGAGGTTCGACTCCAAAGGATCTGATTCGCTCTTTTTGTTCGTGGACCCGCAGGTACATCATGATGAAAGCGGTGAAGCTGTTCCTCTTAACAGCATTGCAACTGCATTTTTAGCGGCTGTTCACGACGGTCTGACTACTATGGAAGAAAGCACCTCCTCGTCGCTGCCAAGCATCTCCCACTGGCTACGTCGTCGGCGAATATTAGGTCGCGTTTGCCGTCCACTGGCACGTACCCCAGTGGTCCTTCCAGCGCCAAGAACAGCTGACATACTGCGCGTTTGGCGCTGAAAAGAAGCATTATTAAGGTTGTCACCTTGACTACTATTTGCCGTTTGTGTGCTCTGATGATGCCCAATTCCATACGGAGCATTACGCGTTTCGCGCGATGCAGGCAAAGGATTGGCGACTTTCTCATGTCCAAGACTAAGGAGAAAAGCTTCAGCCCTTCAGGCTACAATTCATTGCCACTGCCTTGGGTACGTCAGCCGTGTACAACCTGGCCTGAACATCGGGTTCGCGTATGCACAGCGCTGCATTCGACGGACATCATTAGCTTTATGGCCACAATGATCCATCAAGGCTTCGGTCCTTCAAGAACGGCCACTCGAACCAACATTCGGACATAGGTCGCTTGGCTAATCGCTGTAGGGGGCACTTTGATGTGGTGATTTTGCCTAGCTCAAGACGAGGTACATCTGCGGCGGCTGGCAGAATTCAGATGCACTAACAGCAATAGAACGACCAATGAGAGGCCGCATAAAGTCATGCCCGTGTAAGAGTCATGCCTGTGTAGCAATTGTTCATGCCTGTCTAGCAATTGCCATAGCAAAATTATGTATTTATTTATTATTGGGATGTCTGATAGACAGACTTGAGGCAAGTCTGTCCCGTGACCTGGAAGAGCGGTAGTTTGAAACGATTCGTATTGTAGGTGTTGTCAAAGCTCATTGTTTCTGGAAAGCGTTTCCACATTCGGAGACAGTATGGAAAGGTCCATATAAGGCCGACAAGGCGATCCGGCTCTGTTGAAGACCACTTGACGATATATGGAATGCCCCTCTCATTGAAGAGCTTGATCAAGGCGGCTGTCGGGCCTAGTCCGCCAAGCTTCTCGCGGCGCAGGAGTGCCCTAGCGTTATATATGTCCCTTCCCGTGTAGAGCGTTCCCGGGTGCTTTTCTTTGACGATGCCACGTAAATCGCGCGCCCTTATCCCTACTCGCCGGCTTGTTGCTTCAATAGTTGCTTTAACCGATGCAGTAAGCCTTCGATGAACCGGATGGGCCGAGTGACTTATACTGCGGTCATGGTTGTGTTGGCTGTGCTTAGGATCAGCAAACAGCCGCAGAGTCCACTTATAGTCGTTTTGTTCCAGGGCCTCCGCAATAACTTTCCACTTGCAACCACACTTGCGGGACCTTTTTTGGCGAAGCCCTGCGCCCCTAGGCGGGCGAGGCTCACCGTACCGGTCGCATTGAAACACGTATCGGGTCTTCCGCACTTGACTGCCGGAGCCGTTGTGCCTAACAACGCCAAATCCGTTATCCTTGGCAAACTCGTTGACTTGGAATTGGAGGGCGTCAATCGACAAGGCGGCAGGGCCAGGGATTGGCGGGTTGGGGATAGGTGTAAACACACTTTGACTACTACCGGTAGACCCTGTGTCAGAAAAGCCATTCCATTATTCATATTTCTCTTGCCCTTGGCTTAACGGCGGGGGCGGCGACGGCGATAAGGGCCATAATGATGAGTCCAGGTTGTCTGAAGGTACTCGCCGTCTCTGGCAATGCTTAGCCAACTCGAGAGCTAGTTGAGTGTCAAATTTGGCTTGCTCTTGGGCGAAATCCAAGGCGGACTCAAAGCGGACCGTTCGTCCAATGTAATCGTCGGCGCCACCTGAATTCACTTGCTCGCGCAAGCGCGCTCTCTCGAGCTTATCAGGGCCTGGGATTGCTAGTGTGGATAAGCGCCGGGTGCCGCGGCCGCGGAAACAGTCCTCCAGAAAGATTTGTGACTGCCGCAATTCCCAATAAGGTTCGTCAATTCCGCGATTCCCATGCGGTTTGGGAAGACTGCTGAAGTAATTCTCTGGCCATGTCGCAAACAGGTTGTATAAGGCATTCTCATCGCCATCGCCGTAGTGAGGCTCAGGATCGAACAGGGCATTGGATACTCGGGTCTGGGCGTCCCCAGGAGGTAGGGCGATAATGGTCATATCGCTGCTTCTGGTGCCGTTTAGATGGATTGGGTGCAAAAGAAACGACGATGTAATTCATCAGCGAAGGGCTTTTTTTGCCGTAACGACGACTGTAAATTGGTAAGGCTACGATACAGATCCTATGCCGATGGAAATACAGTTGCCAGATGCCTACTCCTCTTGCAAGAACGAACGTGCTGGGAGTAAGACTGGGACGTAAACCAGTCATTTGCTGGTCTCACGAGGAGAGTTTGTAGGGGCATTGGAAAGGCATTATTGACCTTGCCCCTCAACATGAACAAACATGCTTCTATTAGTTATACATCAATGTTCTCCGTCTTCTCTCGGTCCTTCCTCCGTGATGTCTCGGACAGCGGACTTTTATCCAATGATCTGATAGAGACCCGTTTTCATGACCTCTATCCCTGTATAGCCTTATGCCTACGGAGGTTGGGCACTAAAGTATTCAGACCAGCTTAGGTCACTCGGATTACATAACACCGTGCAAATCAGTTTTCCCAGGTTTTCGCACTGTTTCTTCACTCCATATGAAAAGCTCTTTCCCTAGTAATTTGTATGGAGGGATACCCCTACAAGCGTAATTCAACGAATCTAAGTCAAATTTTCCAAAATGGTGCAAACACGAGCCCAAGCGCGACTGGCCCAACGCACTACTAGTATGACTAGTACCGATAAGAAGCTGCTTCTAACGCACGAGCTGGATGACGAAGCCGACGCAGCAAACGGCGCCGTTGCGGCCAACGCTGCCGTTGAGATAACGCGACAACCTTCCAGAAGGGCATCTGTGACCTCTTTTGCCTCTTCGGCTTCTGTGGCCCAATCGGTCTCTTCTGCCTCTTCCGCTTCTTCGGCTCCTTCTGTGGCCGAATTGGCTCAATTGGTGCAAGCGGCCTTTTTGGCTGATCACAACAGACCACAACCTTCCAATCAGGAAGCCATTGCTCCTGCTGCTGCCGGCCCGATTAAGCATGTCTCACGGAGGATGAGCAAAGCTGGCACATAGATCCGGGACTGGAAGACTCTTGGTTTCTATCTAATGAGCGGAAGTTCGTCTTTCCTATATACATCAATAGAAGAAGCAATGGTGCTGCTGCCACAGGCAGCAGCCCGCCTAGTCGCGTCTGCCTGCCAGGCAGTAGGCAGCACCGTGAACGAGTGTTCAGCTCTTGACAAAGCATACGAATGCGGCAAGAGCCGTCGCTCTAGAGCTTTGGAATCAAGGCATCTCGACCAATGACATCATACAGAGAACAGGGATCAAGAAAAGCTCCTTCTTTTGCCTATTGCGGAAGGCCAAAGAACGTGGCTTCCAGCGCGGAATGCCTGTCACAGAGGAGTATGTGATCAATAAGCCTCGATCCGGAAGGCCACGATTGGTCGACGATACCGTTGGGGAAAAGGTTATCTCAACCTTAACTCGAAATAGCACAACGAGGCAATATAGCCTTTCAAAGCTCTCTCAAGCAGTCCAGAAGCGTCATGGAATAAAGCTTTCCCGCATGACAATATGGCGTTGGCTCAAAAAGAAAGGCTATTCGAGTGTTAAGCACACAACAAAGCCAGGCCTGAATAATTTCCAGCGAATGAAAAGGCTCCAATTCGCCTGGGAACACCGAGATTGGACTATTGAACACTGGAAGAAGGTTATCTGGAGCGATGAAACGTCTGTTATTCTTGGCTCTTTGCGGGGAAAACGGCGGGTTTGGCGCCTACCAAAGGAAGCTTATTCTCAACATTGTGTGCGGCAACGTTGGAAAGGGAAGAGGGAATTCATGTTCTGGGCCTGCTTTGCATACGACCACAAAGGGCCTTCTTATGTGTGGGGAGAGGAAACAGCCAGTCAGACGAAGGCATACGCTGCGGAAGTCCTAAAATGGAATAAAGAGAATGAGGCTCGGCTCAAACAAGAGTGGGAAATAACCAATGACATGCGGCGAATCAACCTCCGGAGGAAACCCCCGGGGAAGAAGCCGGAATGGAAGTTCACGAAGGCTAATGGAAGGTGGGAACGCAAGACGAAAGGCGGCATTGATTCCCTACGATATAAGCACGAGGTGCTCTTGCCGCTCTTCTTCCCCTTTCTGGAAAGCCTGCCTGGCGACGATTGGCTGGCTCAAGAGGATAATGCGGCTTCACATGCACAACGGCGCAATAGAGAGCTTTGGCATCAAAAGGGGTTTAAAACGGCCAATTGGCCACCTAATTCACCGGACCTATCACCAATTGAGCCTGCATGGTTCATGCTCAAATGTATCACATCAAAGAAGAAGATTACGTCAAGGGCAATGCTTATTAATACATGGAAGAAAGCTTGGGCATTGTTCCCGCAAGAGAAGCTACAACGGCTTGTGGAAAGAATACCCGGCAACATCCAATGGGTGCTCTATATGGAAATAATCTATATGAAGAAGGCAGCGATCCGCCTGATCTAACCAACCAGCAAAGGGAAGAGCTATATGATGGGATTGAGTTTCTTTTGAGCCAATCGAATCCGATTCTGCCTGGCCTGGAAGCTCTTATAGAAGCTGTGGAAGAAGGCGTTGAGGAAGGTTGGCAAGACGTTAGAGGACGAATTGCCTAATTAGGCAGGGGATGTGGATACAATACTGTATTGTGCTGCACGGTGTTATGTAATCCGAGTGACCTAAGCTGGTCTGAATACTTTAGTGCCCAACCTCCGTAGATCATAGGCCTGCTTCGCGACAGCTGGAAGAGGCAAGGCGCATGCAAGAGGAATATCAATTGCCAGATTTGGATGGGTCAGCCACACGGCGTCCGTAAGACGGCGTCCGTAGTAAAGTGGTTCGGCGCGCATATCAATTGCCCTCTGCAATCTGTCGTTCGTGTCGCTCGCTTGCTGTAACTCGATTTTCCTTCAGTTTCCCAAGCGCGGCGCTTTCTCCTTCCATCGGTGCAGCCCAAGGCACCCCAAGGGTGTCCTCTTCCACGACCCAAGTGTCCATCTCGTGTAGGCTCGATTTCGCAGCCGTGAATCGGGTGATTTTCAAAGTGTTCCCTTGTGCTTGTGGGCGATAGGGCTCGTGAGCCCTAACTCGTCCCGTAGCCCGAACCAGCGGACAAATGCCGATCGGTTATGACTCTTCTTGGCTCCGCGAATACCCGGACCAACAATATTCGCAGACTTCCAGCCAGCACCGCGTGGAGGTGAGAGTCGTCGCTGGCCGAGCACCAACTTTTAAAGGCAATTGATAGGCACGCCGAACCACTTTACTACGGACGCCGTGTTACGGACGCCGTGTGGCTGACCCTCCAAATCGGGCAAGTGCACATTCCACCGTGCGCGGTTTGCCTTCCCCGCACATGGCCGGCTTTCCTCCCAGCCATTTGAATTAATCGCTGAAGCCATCGATAGTTTGGCGACCGCATGGCATCGCCGTCGGCATCTGTAATGTAGCATTTCGCATTAGTTCTGTCGCCGACACCAACATATCTACCTTAGCCGGTAAAGTACAGCGTCCATTTTCCAGCACGAGATCCATTTTGGCAACGACATGACCGCTACCACACTGCCTCCCCACTCTGCGTTTGACCCTGAACTTCACTACGGCGATGGCGACGACAACGCCTTATACAACCTGTTTGCGACATGGCCAGAGAACTATTTCAGCAGCCTTCCTAAACCACATGGTAATCGCGGAATTGATGAGCCCTATTGGGAATTGCGGCAGTCACAAATCTTCCTAGACGACTGGTTCCGCGGCCGTGGCGCCTGGCGGTTGTTCACCTCTTTCGTTCCGGGCCCCGACAAGCTTGAGAGGGTCCGCTTACGCGAGCAGGCAAATTCAGATGATGTCGAGCAGCACGCGAGAAGCACGGTCCGTTTTCGATCCGCCTTGGATTTTGTCCAAGAGCAAGCCAAGTTGGACAATGCACTAGCTCTGGAACTGGCCCAACACTGCCTGGCACCTGCTACGCAGCGGGTTGCTCGAGGCGCCCGAGACCTACCACCACCGTCGGTCTCACCACCGTCACCCTCGCCGTCACTAAGCCGGGAGCAAGGGGAATACGAGGAATGGGCCGGTCTGTCCGACACAGGGTCCAGCAGTCACGGCGCCTCGAT
>KQ030581.1:21301-61243 GCA_000956045.1 Hirsutella minnesotensis 3608
AGCTCCGCTGTCCCTTTTCACAAACCACAGTGCCGGAGAAGGGCGGACTCAAGAATGCTGTGGCTGAAAACCAGACGCTTGCCCGATTTGGAAGGTCAGCCACACGGCGTCCGTAACACGGCGTCCGTAGTAAAGTGGTTCGGCGTGCCTATCAATTGCCCTTTTAAATTGTATTACGCCAGGAGGTGGGAGCTTGCAAATTCCAAATAAAGTGGGGCGTGGCACGGGTAGTAGAATAGATGACGATTCTTGGTGGATAAACGCTAAATTGGACAAGGGGACAATTGCGGGAACGAAGTGGCTCCGGACGAATGAGGGTTTGTCTGGACATATGTGGAGACATATATGAATGGGAGCCATCATCATTGGCTGACACATTTCGTGTGGAGGTTCCGGATGCCGACTTTAGGTGCCTACGGTGGGGTCAGGCCGGTTTATGCGGCCCTACAAAAAGGAGCTGGGATGTCTTGAAATGTCACGTTTAGCTGTCACTTATTTATTTATTTTTTGCTGAAATAAAAAGCAGATCGATTGTTTCCAAATCGACGGATAGTCGGCTTCAAAGGCCAGGAAGCCCTTCGACACTCGCGGTGACCTGCGAACTTATGGACGGAGTTCTCCGATATTACATTGAGGAAGAGCGTTTTCTTGAGTGAAGCACCTCTCCTTATGTTGGAGGACACCAGTGGGATCTAGAAGGTTCCATGGGCAGGACGACTCCATCAGCTGAGTCTATATGAAACTCATTCATCATCAACTTCTGTAGCTAGGTACACAACCATCAATAGATCGTTCTCTCATTCATTTCCAGTCCGCAGTGCGGACAAACACAACCCCGACGAATAACCACCCGTCCAGGTCGGAGCGGGGTGGCGCGCGGCGGCGAGGGGGAACTACGTCCAGCGACCACGGATACGCCCCCTCCGGGCTGGTCGGCCGCTAAATGCTCGTGGGCAGGGCGCTGTGGCGAACGCGAATAGTGGCTTCGGCACGGAATCAGCGACGCAATTAGCGGGTGGTAGTGATATCTCTCTAGAGTGCGAACAGGTCAAAGATATCAGCTTTGAGACATTTACTGGCCCATTGCAATTGAGGTACTTGGTGGTAAAATACGAAAAGTGACCATGCATAGTTATATGGAAAAGCTGGCATAAGACATGCTACTTTTGGCGCCTATGTTTAGAAGCAAGGCGGGATGATTCTACGACAGCGCTCCATGCTAGTTTCGCATTGGTATGGAGATGATAAGTGGGAAGAAGCCGGCAATTCATTCCGCCATGGAGAATAGGACGTTGGCAGAGAGCCTGGATGAAGCCTTCGCCATACACTGGAGCCCTCAAGAAATTCCTTGGAATTAGCAATGCATCATCCATGTGTTTTTTGGTCAAGATTCAGAGGACCTAGTGTGCCTCAGCATATGAGGACGGCGGTTTCCCGACGCCTCGCCATGACTTGACTTGCCAGATAGGTTGAGAAATGGTAGAAATTGTAAGAAGTATGCGCTGAGCAAATTGTCGAGAACTAGAGTCATCCCGCTGGTTTCGATTTGTAAAACAGGTTCAGAAGCATATCTACTGGTTTGTGGAACAAGCCCTCGGTCTAATAAAGACAGTCTTTATTCACACGCACCCAAATCTCAATTCGCACGCACCCCCCCACATTCAGCCACAGCGCCTCCGAGATCGGAGCCCAATAAACCATTGGTGCGGATGTCTGACATTTCCAACTCCTTGGCGAGCAGGAGTCTAATTCGTTGCAACAGTAATGCTGTCGCCAACCGTATCTTTACCACCCTCGTTGGCAAGCCACGAGTCTGCTACTCCCAGATCTTGCGTCATTTCAGAAGAGTTACACCGTTCAGCTCGTTTGCTGCTGTCGTCCTGTGTCTTCGCCTGTCGGCGCGTAACTCGAGTGCTTCCTGACTCGACAACTTTACTCCGTTTCGGCCGACGTCGCGGTTTGTCTTGTGCGTCTGCTGCATCTTCTTCCTCCAGCGTTGCCCCCAGTTCGAATTGAGAGTAATTTCGACGCGCCGAGCGCTGGACGCCACTCCGTGTTGAGCCTTGAGGGGCTAGCTGCTTCTCTGGGATTGCGCGTTCGTTGCCAAATGGTTCGCCATTGCGTGGTCGACCCTTAGGTATCCCCATTGGAGGACGTCGTATTTGAAGGAGAGGATCATCAATGTCTCGTGATCGCTTGAGATGCCAGAATGGATCTAGGTCTTGCCTCTTGAGTGGTTCCTTTCGACGAGCTAGCTCCAAGAGCCTGTGAGCACAGGGTAGACCGTATTGAGCCCTCGTGGATCCTGAACATTGCGGCAGTGCCTTCTTAGAGACCCGGCTCGATTCCATAACTCGGTGCATCTCGTTTAGCTGGTCTAGCGCCCAACGAGTCACGTTTAGGGGGAGCTGGCCGAGCCATTCTCTAACTGGTTCCGAATAGTGGTATTAGCCTGTTGTATTTTATCTTTATACAGTTGACTCTTATCCGCCGAAAATCCTATTGTACAATTAGGGCTCAATTATAGAAGGATTACTGAACTGCTAGATTGGAATTTGTGGCAAGCATCTCCAACACAGGAGTTAAATGGATATATCTCCTTCGCTTCATAACTGGCGTTGACAAGTCGCAAGAATGCTGTCTGCGGGATCGTTGGCGAAGTCGGAGTTCTTGTGGCTATGCTGTGGCTGAATGTGGGGGGGTGCGTGCGAATTGAGATTTGGGTGCGTGTGAATAAAGACTGTCTTGAAGAGTGTCCATCTCATCTCATCATCGCCCATCCTTCCGATGTGTCACAAAGCCTTCCAAGATTGCTTTACCCCTAGTCCCAATGATGAACTGGTCACTGACAAATTCGAAGTGATTCTGCGGGACGTTGCCGAAATCAAAGTCGAAGCGTTGAACCAGCGCCGCCACGAGGAAATACATGTCCGCCCACGCGAGACTAGGAAACATTTAGCCGTTTGCATTACTGAGATAATTCGTCTTGGAAGGCCGCGCCGAATAGGGGAAACTCACTGCATGCCCAGGCATATTCGTCCACCTCGTGAAAAGGGAGCATATACCTTCTCTGCCTTCTTTTGAGCCTGGGGATCTGCCCACCGTTCCGGCTCAAAGTGCTGCGGTCGCGGATAGAGCCTTTCATCCATGTGCATGAATATGGTCGTCATCCCGACCGGGGTACCCGCGGGAATCACCCATTGATTGTACACGAGGTCTCTGTCTGGAGCGATGCGCTGGAGACGGGTGCCGAGAGCCGGGCTCAGGCGCATAGCTTCCAAGATGACTGCTGTTAGATAAGGCAGCTGCTCGAGAGCGGCCAAATTTAGGTCACCGGTAGGATTAGATGAGGTTGCCTGTGCGAGCTCGGCGCGAAGACGCCTTAAGATATCAGGCTTGCTATAGACGTTGTAGATGAGAAGGCGCAAGACACTTGCGGTAGACTCGAAGCCGGCGCCAGTAACAGTGGCTACGTCGGCAAACACACGCTTTGCCGTTTTGTCCTCCGGTGGTAGACTAGACTTGACAATCTCGTGCACGATTGTAGGTGCGTCGTCATCGTCGATAGGAGACGATGCGGCAGCCTTGAGAAGCCGCTCCGTTTCCTCGCCACTTGCCTGTCGGGCTTTTGTCAGAACTTGGCGAACAAGAATGGAGGGAATTTTAATAGGGCATCAAAGATGGGGGAAATATCCGTGCAATCCCATACCTTGGCGTAGCGTATATAGTTGGCGGTATCCGCGTCGGCATTCTTGATGAGAAAGTCTTTAGGGATCGAAAGCATCGCAGGACCGTACCAAGGGAAATGCTTGGTCAACCGCCACATCTTCCCTCCGCCCTGCACGAAATGGGTCATTCCGACCCCAAAGTCGTCCTGGTCGAGGCTTCTATAGTCCTTTCCTAGCACAAAGTCGGTAGAGACGTCGCGGATAAAGGCACTAATAAAGGCACCAACATCGACTCTACGTCCTATATCGGCAAAGTCGTCTGCAATACGCGATTCTAGCTTATCGACTTTGCTACGGACTATGGCCTGACGACTGGCGACGCGGGCCTTCGAAAAGTAGGCGTTGAGCGGTTGACGCCGCGCTTTATGCTGGTCGTGGTCGGCCGTGAAGATGATGGCGCCGTGGGCATTTTGGGCGTCAATGGACCACGGATATTTGTTCCAGCGACCTTCGTAGCGAAATAGCTTTTCAAAATAAGTAGAATCGTTTATATGTAGCTCTTCCGGGCTAATGCGGATAATTGGACCTAGATTTGACAGGATGAGCTGGTGTTGCCGGGACGGATTCAATTCACGGCGAGGGCTCGTCACGCTAGGCGAAGAACGATTATAAGGCTCACCATATTTCTTATGCATCTTGGCAATCTGAAACGTATACTGGCCATCTTTGACAACGTCGTAGTATGCTTCATACCAGCGTGTAACGGCGGCAAGCTTGGGCCCAGGGAACCGAGCGAGCGGATGAAAAAAGAGGCGGTAGACGGCCAGGGTGATAAAGCAGATGACGGCCGTTATAGCCGCGGCTTTGCACAGAAACGCTCGGGAAACAGACTCCATTGTGTCTTTCCGAACCTATGACGCAGATAGAAAATGTAGAGAAGAAGTACGGTTTCATCACATCGGTACTCTTTGAGGGTTTTGTAATTACAGTGCGTGCTTAGTTCGGGGTGCGCCGGCCGCCATTCAATGTGTTGGTCTGACCGACGTGAAGCTGACGCACACCCCGGAATGGAGGTTGGACCATGAACGGAGAAGTTTCCTATTTCCGAAAGAGCACACGCTCCTAAGGAGGGCATCTTAATAACACTTTTCCATGATCATAACTACTCTAGATGACATCTATCCACAATGGATACCCCAAAACACCAACATCCTAGTTCCACGGCTTGTCGGAGATATCCCCCGCGTTATCCTCAATCTTGTTATCCGCATCTTTCGGCCGCGTGGGCTGGTTGAGGCCGAATCCCTTCGGCAGGTTCGCGCTTGTGGGCGTTTGTCCGGGCTTCGGGGGCGAGGGCGTACCGGGACCGTCGTCAAAGGGGCCCCCAATGCCCGTGTTGGGGTTGGCCTGGAGCTTTGCCAAGTCGGAGGAGCCGCCGATGCCCTCGGGGAGGTTCCAGTACGACACTGGGTTGGGGAGGGCGAGGCCAACGGCGGCCATGGATGCGCAGACGATGAGGGAGAACTTCATTTTTTCTGAGAGATGGGCGAAGTTGAGTGGGAGTTGAGTGTGTGTAGATTTGTAAAGTTGTGATGTGAATGATGATGGTGTTGTGATCTGGAGAGTGAGCGCGTGCTCGTTCTCGCTTTATACTCGTAGAAAGGTATGCGTCGGACCGACACACGACGTTGGAAGCTGAGGTGAATGCCGATCCACCAGGCGGTGCCGGAGATGCGGCAAGAAGAGCAAAGACTATCATATGTTGGTTGACTCTTTCAATTCCTTATGTCTGCGATGAGAATGAAGTCATCCGTACCCTTGTAGGCTATTGTATTAACCCTGAGAAGCTCGACATTCCGTCAATGTTCAGTATTAAGCCAACATATGTTTAATATGAATTGGGCTTCTTGCAGCGAGCTGCGTAGCCAAGCTCTGGCGTAGCGTTGCATAAACCAAGGAAACTACGCGAGTCACGATGAACGTATCGTCCGGACACGTCGACTTACGACTCACGACACTCTTGATTTAAGCTCAAGTTTGAGCTGCTCCTTCAGCGGGTTAATCTGACTCGTCAACCGCTTTTGAGAATAACGTGGCAACTTCCGAGGCGCAGGCCCCAAGGTCCGACAGGAACACTTCCAAACACCCGTGAGATAGCACTCTTGAGAGGTCGTTTCAGCGATTTGTCAAGTAGGCGTATCTGTTCTGTCGGCCCGGGTTCTACGAGACGTGGGCTCGAAGTCACCACCGCCAAATAAACTCTCAATTCACATTCAACACATTGGGGTCCCGTGCATAGTGTCTAGTCACGCAAGAGAGTCAAATCTTAGACTTTGTCAATTCAAGGCCATCTCCCCAGCAGGATATAACTCCTGCGCACCAGCGCACATCTAACCACATCTTGATCCCGTTCCCGATGGAATCCCCCAACGGCGCGTCAACGATGGTCGAGAAACTATAATAGGCCCGCGATACCGAGGCCGTGAAGCCCCTTTTTGGCAGACGGCTCGGCCCTCTCGCTCATTCCCGCCGCCCGTTGCACGTCGCGCGTCGAGGCCTCGGTCTTGGCGTACGCGTTCGCATTCGCCTTGGAGGCAGATGCCTGCTCCGAGTCGACAATGAGGACAGAGTTCCGCGGGTCGCTGTATGACACCAGTGAGGGGTGGTCGTGGTGATGGTGGTGGTGATGGTGGTGGTGAGGCACGGGGGCGGCCAGGCCCGTGGTGAAAATGGCAAAGCACAGAGCAGCTTGATACTTCATGGTTGTTGGAGGATTTGAAGCTCGACTGTGGAAGTGACTTGATGGGGGAGAATGAGAGCTGATGGATGATGAGGCTTAATATTGGAGGATGAGAGTGGCGAACAAAATCGACCAGAAGGGGAAGCAAGTGAATTCTTATATTCACCTTCCGCGACTCCCATCTGCCATTTCATCGAGCTCGAGTCCTCGGATATCGCAACCTCGCCCTGAGGAAGCCAAGGCTCGAGCAGACCTTTTGTGGGGGTGATCACTGATTACTCGTGTCTGATCCTCACCAGAGACGTCCCACTGACCTACGCAGAGGTCGCGTGGAATGCTGTGTCAAGGCCATCACTAATCCAGTATTCAAGCAACGCGTGATACGCCGTACAAACTCTCGATGCGGTGGACTTGAAGCCGCACGGGTAGCACCAGGACATGTTACCCACCTGGCTGAGCCCAGCCTTGCCGAGTGTCACCACCACAAGGGACGAGGTCGATGTATATAGGAGTGTGAGCTTGCGTCGAGGCTGAAAGATGGAAGCCTGGTCGCAGAGTAAGGCGACACGAGACACGGGGCGCCCTTGAGTACCGTTGTAGGGATTGCTGATACGCCGAAATGCGCGAAACCAACGCCAAAGTCATGCTTCGGGGATCTCACTTTGCTGCCTGCTCTTGTGAAAGCTTCACCAACTGGCAGATTGATACATTTGCGGGTAATGGGCAATGTGATTCAACATATCTGCAAGTCACCTATCCCCAATGCCAATAAATATAGTGTACTTTGTAGTTTATGCATCTGAAGTCGTAGTCATTATATACACATAACCGCGTTTAGTTGCGCTTGCTGCTCATGAGGCTTTGCTGAAAGAAGGGCGTGATGCGACTGATGTCTCTGATGCCCAATGCTTTTTGTACAAAATAGGTGTGCCGTTTGATCCGCTTATGCCAGAAAAGATCCATGTCGCTAACCGAAAAGACACTGCGCGTATGAATAACATGAGAAACATTAGAGTAAATCTGCGACAAACGCTAGGTTGTGGCGGTTGTCGTCGACGGCTCTGGCGTATTCCAGCAGGAGCCGCCAGGTGTAAAGCTTCATATCCTCGCGCCGCAGAACCGTCTCAGCCCATTGCTGGCCCTCCTTGGCAATGGCCTCGGCCTTTGCATCGTTTCTCTCCTGCGTAAAGTAGTCGATGAGCCCATAAATGTCCATAAAGGAGTTATCCATAGGCGCAAAGTGCACCCAGGGCAGGAGACGGTCGTCGTGCCACTCGGAGTAGATTGTCGACTTGATGGGCATGCTCGATGACTGCAGGAATGCTCGGTAGCGGCCGCTGAAGGAGTTGCCATCAATGTCTGCTAGAAACTTGTTGTTGTATTGGTCCTTCATGGGCACAAGGTCGGCCATGGCGAACCACGGCTTGAACCATGTGCAAAACTTGGCCGATGGCTTGTCGTCGGGGCGAGCGATGACCTCCATGTCGGTTTCCGGATCGCACAAGGTCTCGACGAAGCCAGCATCAGCCCACGTGGACACCCACTCGCCGAGCTTGCCTTGTTCTCGCGCAGGGATCGAGTATGGGTCGGGACTGGGGAGACGAAACGTGGGAGCGAGGGTGTCATGGCCGGCTTCGAGAGCGGAGACGGTAGAGCCGTTGAGCATCTGGATGAAACGGTTGCGGTGCATATGCCACCAGTTGCTTTTTCTATTGCGTCCGCCTGAAGCAACGCCGCGCCAAATAACCTTGCTCTTCTTTTGCGCCCAGCCGCCGCCGCGCCCGGCGCCGCCATTGTAGTCGGTGCGGCTGTCGTCGAGGTAGACGGCGGCAGGGATGAGCATCTCGTTATTGCGCGGCAGCTTGGATTCGCCAAACATGGGCACGAGCTCGCGCGTCGTCGACATGCTGATGCTCTCGATGAAGGTGCTGTGCATGCCGCGCAGGTGCGGCTGCCAACACGGGTCTTGGGAAGCGGTGAAGTTGGAGACGAAGCCCTGAAAGGCGTATGCCGTGTGCAGCTGACTGGGAAACTCGATGGGCACGTCGAAGGAATCGAGAGACGCGACTCGGTGCGCCGGGCTCTCGGGAGGGCACGTGGCGGCGAAATAGTCCCAGTATCGGGTGACGTTGTTGGAGATCCATATCGAGGCATTCGACGGCTTCGAGTCGTCAAACGTGTCGACGCCGACGAACTTGGTCGAGGCTTGGGCAAGGTCAATGATGCGGCGCTGCTCGTGTTCCTGCATGGTCAGGTTGTTGATGGTCTCCCACGGCACCAGGATGCGCGACTCGTCCATGGTGTTGACGGGGATATCAAGATCGGGTAGGTTGGAGGCCAGCTCGCCGACGAGCCTCACCCACTGCTCGGCGCGATGCGACGTGTCGCCGTTGAGCCCGTCCCTGTCGATCTTGCCGTCGCGCACGCGAATGACCTTGGCTTGGGCGTGTGCATTTTGGCGCGAGTGACGAGGCTCGAGCCCCCAGAAGGGCGTAACGTCGTGGTATATGCGATCGAAAAAGTCTTCGACGACGATGGCATTGCTCCTTCGCGCGGCGGCGAACCACCTGTCGAAGCCCGGGGGCGGATGGCGGCCGCGGCGATGACGATAGCGCTGAGCCGCCTGCTGGATCGTCGTGGACCGCTGTCGCAAGAGCTCTCTCAGTCTGATGTGTCCCTCGAGAATCAGGCTGTCGATGGGATGATCGGAGGGCGGAACGGCGGTGGTCGAGGCTCCCTTTTCCCAGCGCGAGACAACATCGCAGTATGCCGGCCGCCAGTACGAGGAGCACTCACTGACGACGGCGTGGAAGGGCAGGTATCCAAAGGCGAGGATAAATGCAAAGACGGTGGCGGCAAAGAGCCAGCGCTTCCACACGCGGAATGCGCCAAAGAGCTTTGGCGCCGACATGGCGAGGCCGCGGCGGTGAGGAAAGGATGGTGAGGAGAGGAGAGTGAGGAGGAGAGGAAGAGGAGAGATTTCAAAGAGTCGAAAACTCCATGGCGAGAGGAAAGCAGCAGCTACGAGACACGCAGGAAGGAAGGACTGTTGGCCGTAAATTGCAGCATGGATTCAATGCAAAGTCGGGGGTGGGGGCCGACAATGGGCCAGCGGGGGTGCCATGAAATAAATGCCATTCATGGCTTCAAGCCGCGGCCAAAGTCGAGTCCTGTTTATCACGACGACTAATTAAAAAGACACGCAGTTTCTTTACTCGTAACGTATCTTGTTATGCCGCTGATTTCCCCGCGCAAGTGGACTCGGTGTTGAAGAGTCGAGTCTCTGGGCCAGAATCGACATGAACTTTGGGTCCTCGAAACTTTGACTCACTCCCCTAATACGGGTAAGCGTCCGCCATGATCCTGTCAACTCTTGTAGAGGGTACCCCGAGTGCAAGTCCCTTACTCCAGACCCGGCCCTTGCCGTCCCTCATTTTCATGGGCGCTAAATCTGTCCAAAGAGGCGCCAACGGAAAGTCCCGCCTGCCCGCTGTACGGTAACATTCTTGAACATGCTCCTGCCCAAGAATGCGGCTATAGCCCTCGTGCTACCTATACGGGCAAGCGCATGATGCGTCCAAATACAGAGCATTCCTCTACTATACAGTGACTCACCATTGGTTTCGAGCACGACTTTGTACTTTCTCGCGTACCGTATATGGACAGTGACATTTTTTTTGCTCGGAATTAAACGTAACTATAGATTTACAAAAAGTCCCTGGACCACCTATGAGATGCCCTAAACTAACTCCCCCTTTCAATTGCTACATATAGAACAACACATCATTTCTGGCCTTAGGAGTAGACTTAGAAATGCGGTTATTTTTATCGGTTATTTTCCAACCCTTCGGAGCTTTATTTGGGTCGAGAAACCAGCAGTCAGGTATAGTATGCCCCCTCATCTTACAATTCTTGCAGGCTTTTATTTTAGGGTTATTTTTCTTATAAACCTCTTTAATCGAATCGTCTTTAATTCTCTTAACTTCGTCTAATAGACTAGTAGTAAGAGATGCAAGATTATAAGCTGAGGGATTGTCTTCAAGAGCTTGCCTTATATATCTTATACAACTAGCAAAGCTCTCGTCGAGATTATTTATAATCCACGTAATAATAACTATTTCCGGGATTTTTATATTTCTGCTCCGAAGTTCTTCGTATATTTCGTTTATTTTATTAAGGTAATTTTCAATATTACCTTCTTCGGGCGTAGTATTAAATAAATCTTTAATAAGCTGAATGTTGGACGTAGAGCTGGAAGGGTTATAGAGTTCTTTTAGCTTTTCCCACGCTAGTTTAGCATTTCTAAGATGCTTAATTTGCGTGAGGGGACCATCTTCAACTCGAAGAAGTATAAGAGCAAAAGCTTCTTTGGTCTTATTATAATTCTCATGCGTCAAAGCAGGCGAAAGGCTTTCTTTAATAAGATAAGCTTCCATTCGAACGGACCACGTAGGATAATTCGAGCTGCCAGCTAGCTTAGGAAATTCGATTTTAAAATAAGGCATTTTAATCGATATTTCTGAAAACAGAAGTAAAAGGTATGATGTAGGGTGGGCGGTGTGGGAGAGAAAAGTGTGGTTGAAATTGTCTTGATCAATCTGTGGAGACTTGGGAGAATCGCTCGCCTTTTATAGACAAACCGGTGGGAAGGGAGTAACGTATCGACCTTCAAGGGAGTCCGTAAAAGAGCTCCAAGAATGCTCTACGAAGTATAACGTTATGGAATTCCCGTTTCGGTCGGTAGGTTAGTTGCGGCGAGTTGCTAGCGCGTGTGGGCGCTAGAGAATGGGACTGGATACGGTCATTGCGCATTCCATCACTGTGAGATCGGATTTCTATTTTGGGACTTGTACTCTGTTCAATCATTTAAGAAACAAACTCGCGTTATTCTGACCTCGACTACGAAGGTTGCGCACAAAAGTTTTTTACCATTCACAAGTCACCATGAGCCCCGCTCACCGTGCGCATAGGGAAGCCGCTTACAGTGGGGAGACAAAAGTAACGACTAATGCAGTTTCGGGGTACTACCCTATACTAAGACTTAGAGCTTTAAGCTAGAATTACTAAGCGAATTCGTAGGTTAAAAAATAAAAAGATATCTTTTTATATAAAGATACTAGTCTTTTATAAGTATTTAAAATATTTAGCTTATTAGCATCTTTATTTATGTAATAATAGTAGTTAAAAGTATAGAGTAGTTTTTTTAAAGGAAATCTATACTAAGTTTTAAAAAGATTAAATTAATACTAAGATAAATTATTAAAATTCTAAATATAATCTTTCTAATTAAAAAAATACTTATTATATACTATATATAAGCTATAAGTAGTATATACTTTTATAATAATATTATTTATAATAAAATATAAAACTTTAATACTTTTACTTTTTAAGAAAAAACCTACTATTTCTTAAAAATACTATAATTATAAATATAAAAGAGATATAATTAAAAGAATAAATTTATATAGTAAGTAAATAGCTATACTTTATATATTACTCGCTTTTAGAGTTTAACAAAGTTATATAAGCTAGTTATGGGTTTTAATAAAAAGTATAGACTTTTTTTACTACATAAAAAGTTCTAGGTTTAGGTTTAACTTAATAAAATATACTTTAAAAGTAATACTTATACTCTAAAAAGAATATTTAATAAAGATAAGTTATTTTAATATATAAAAACAGTTTTAATTTATTTTTTTATATTATATAGGTTAAGTTATTATATATTAAAAAAGTAGTATAAAAAATTCCTTTAAATTTTAATTTATATTTTAAAGCAATATTAAATATTATATATAATTTTAATTTAAGTTATTACTTATATATACTATATATTAGCTACTTTACTATAAGCTAGTAATTTTTCCTTTTTATAATCTATTTTAAGTAGCTTTATAGGCTTAAATTTGTAATCTACTTTTTGCGGGGAAAAGTCGCCCGATCCGGATTAGGCGGAACTTTTGTCCACCTACTGTACATACACATACGTGATCAACGTGCCTCGTTTGTCTAATTAGGAAACATATCTTCTTCCTCAACTTCATCCTCCCAATCAGAGCCTTCACGTTGGCCCTTTTTGGTAGGCAAAGGCTGTGCAAGCAGAGCTTCAATCTCTCTGTAAAGAGCCCCTCTTTCCTGATTGGTCATTTCGGGCGGGCTTGAGCCTTCCTTATACTCGTTGCCCCCTTTTAATTGAAGTACCCATTGGATATTGCCGGGCATTCGTTCCACAAGCCTTTGCAACTTCTCCTGAGGCAGAGCCTTCCACTCTTCGTGCCAGCGAGTTACAAGCTGAGCCCTCGAGAACAATGCCTTTTTGCTGCCAGTTCGGCGCTTCAGCATGTACCAGGCTGGCTCAATAGGCGAGAGATCCGGCGAGTTGGGCGGCCAGGTGAGACAGACGAATCCACGTTCTTGCCAGAGCTCCTTATTCCTCTGACTTGTGTGGGCAGCAGCATTATCCTCTTGAGCCAGCCAGTCGGACCCAGGTAGGCCTTCCAGAAAGGGAAAGTACAGAGGCAACAGGACCTCGTGCCTATAGCGAATAGCATCAATGCCGCCTTTGCTGCTGCGCACCCATTTGCCTGTTTTCTTCGTAAAGCGCCAGGCTGGCTTCTTGCCTGGAATTTGCTTATTCAAGCGAATTCGTCGAACGCCATTAACCAGCTCCCACTCTGTCTTCAGAAGCGGCTCTTGCTCTTGGTTCCAGCGTTTAACCTCATCGTCGTATTTCTTCTTTTGAGCAGCTGTTTCGGGGCCCCAAGCATAAGCCGGGCCTTTATGATCATAGGTGAAGCAGGCCCAAAACATGAACTCCTTTCGTCCTTTCCAGCGAGCCTTTATATTATGCGGATGATAGGCTTCAGAGGGTAGGCGCCAAATTCGTCGTTTTCCGCGGACCGAACCAAGGACAACCGAAGTCTCATCGCTCCAAATAACCTTCTTCCACTCCTCGAGGGACCAATCGCGGCGTTCCCAGGCAAATCGAAGCCGCGTTAGCTGTTGCTTCGCATTCAAGCCGGGCTTGGTCGTTAATTTGACGTTAGAATAGCCCTGCTTCCGGAGCCAACGCCAGAGAGTCATCCGGCTAGCTGACCAATCGTATTGCTTGAGTAGAGCCGTACTCAGCTGATCGAGTGAGAATTGCCTAGTCGTACTATTCTGGGTTAAGGTCCGAATAACCTCCTTTCCCCGGTCTTCTGTGACTATGACTGGCCGGCCGGACCGCTTGGCATCTTCCACATAGGTTTCCAGAACCTTGGAGCCGCGCTGGAAGCCACGTGCTCTTGCCTTTCTGAGCAGGGCATTGAACGTAGCTCTCGTTAGGCCTGATCTTAGGGCAATATCACCGGTCGGAAGGCCTTGATTCCAAAGTTCCAGAGCAATCGACCTTTGCGCAATCGTTGAATGCTTCCTATCATGGCTTGCCTCGGCATGCAGCTGGCCTGATTGGGAAGTCGGAGGCTCGGGGGTCTCGGTCTTGACATCGGGGGGTTCGGCGGCAGTAGCAGCAGCTCTGAGCTGCCGCTGCCTTAGCCTGGCTTCGTGTTTGAGGCATTAGCGCGCTTTGGTCGGTTCCCGTGCATTACATTGGGGAGGGGATCCTCGCACACGATTTACTAGCCTTACTTAACCCTCTTCGGACGGGGTAAGGGGGAACAGTGTGAACTACTGGGAAAAAGTACTTTGCACGGTGAGCGGGGCTCATGGTGACTTGTGAATGGTAAAAAACTTTTGTGCGCAACCTTCGTACATGTATGAGTAATGCTAATCGCACGGACACAAATCTCTATTTGCACGGAAACCTCATTTAGCGCCGCTCTAAGCCCGACCTGGCGGCGCCTGCCCCTGCCACCTAATTTGTATGTGTATTCCTAGGTACCCCGCGGCCGGCTAGAGTTACGAAAATATCTCTTATATCGCCTAGCGCGAGCAAGAGGCACAGGTAAGAGGCAGGCACGAGCAAGAGGCAGAGGCAAGAAGTAGGCGCGATAAGTAACCTGGGGTAACTCTAGCCGGGCCCCGTGGTACCCAGGAATACACCTATAAATTAGGTGGCAGGGGCTGGCGCCGCCGGGGCGGGCCTAGTGCAGGCGCCAAGTGGGTTTTCCGTGCAATAGAGATTTTGTATTTTGCACCTTTCCTTAGCGACTGGGCTCAACTTCTATATGTAAAGCCGTAGTAAAGTCTTGGGAGTGAATGTGATTCTTCTATTTTACAGTGTTGATGAAAACCACTTTCGGACCCAATGACTCTCACATCGCGTTAACGGACGAACATGGCATAGCCCTGGACGGCGGCGGTGACAAGTACATGTAGGTAGCAGTTAGCTTCAGTTGAAGAGCGTCTGGCCCAAGTTTGGTTGGTTTCGTGGCGTATTCGCACGTCTTCGTAGTTTAAAGCCGGTTTAAGAGGTCTGACGCAAAGTGCCACAATATTCGACGCAGCAAGATCCCTCGAGACGGCATGTGCCCATTTGATGACTGGAAGATACGTGTAAAAGAAGAGCAGCCCTCCGCAGGCAATCAGTTCCTATCGCAAAGAAGCGGAATGTAGGTCAACGTAGACCGATGCTCGGATGGATGATGCGCCGTTACTTATATCCACGTCAATAGACGGATTGCATGCATTCAAGTCTATACTACAAAGTATACCAAGCCAACATTAGCCCTTGGCGTCGTCGAGATACCGGTCGTACGGTTCCCGTTGACCTCGGTGGCCGAAGTGGAAGCAGAGGCCGTTAATCTATCACGGCGTCCATCCAGTAATACCCCGAACCCAGGCTAGGTCCCGAAGAGTGAACGGAAGCCCTGTGCGGCTTACATTCGGCTGTTCTGGGTCATGCATCTTCAGAAAATGGATGCCGCTGACCTTGCCGGAACACAAACGCCGGTTGTATTTCTCCGCCGTATCCGTCTCATCTAAGACTCCATCCAGCGAATCCTGCTATTCCACTGCCCGATGGGCCATAGCCACAAGCAGCTGACTTCCGCGATTGCCCGGCCCGCCCCCATTGCGACGCCAGCCGCACGTTAGATTTGATTGCAAATGACGTATTTGATGCTCGACTCCATCGACTGTGACATTGTCCGAAACTCCCACGACAAAGAATGACATTTCATGTTTTCCTCATCAATCCTTACTATCCCAACTCTAAGGATGGCCTAGACGCTCCCAGCCTTCTCGAAGTACATGTAAATATCTGCGCCCTGGTCCGTATGGAACTCGTGAAAGGATTAGCGGACTTGCTACGCGGTCTCATTCGGCGTCGTTGCACTACACATACATATCTAGATCGCTTTGACGATCCTTAGAGTACATGTATTGCATCCGACATACCAAAAGCTCCAGCATACACGGAAAACGCAAAAAAGATATGGAGACGGAATATGGTAAGATGGCGTTGACGAAAGCTCGAAGAGAAGGCCGAAGCTGTTCGAGATAAAGTCACATAGATCCTATTACTATAGTGGATATGCAGTTCAACATTACATACTGGCAAGACGAGGTGTATAGCCCGCGGGTCATGTTAGCTCTTCACGGAGCTTCAATAAAGCAGAGTCGACATAGACGAGGCGACATGAATCATTAACAACGGGCTTATTTTGCGAAGAATTAGCAATAAACTCACTCGTCCCTTTCTACCTCTGCTAGCCCTGTTGAGTTGTAAACGCTCCCTTTGTTTCATGCGGCGAGATGGTGCGGGCTAAGATCCATGGTTAAGAACACTTTTCAACAAGAATGTATCGCGCTTGACCAGCCGGTAGAAATGTCATGTAAAGAAGCAGGCAGTCGCGTCTGATGTAGTTTGCTTGAGGGGTTCTCAGCCGACATAGAGACATCAAAGATCCAGGAACTATACCTCGAAAGATACATTTGTCTATACATTGACCTATGGAATATTACGACTACTAAGGGCTTTAGATAGCATCTAGGGACATGATGAGTTTGGCGAGGAACTGGATGTCGTTCTCCATACTCAACGCACCATATTTCAATTCCTGCGCAAATCCCAGGATTGTTGCAGGATACCACCTACATTTGGCCCGAGCATCGAAAGATATTTCGTCTGGAGCACTTGCCTTGGTATTATGCTTATGGTGTCAACATATCCATATCTGACTGTCGCCGACAGCATTGAAAAACATGAAAGCCGTTCAAGACGTGAGCCTACAGTCTTTCTGCTTCATTACTGATCGACATGGTTGTATATAGCGGAGAGGAATACACCTGAGAGCGCCCTTTCAAGGCGGTGGCTTGACGTCTTGGTTCTCTGCCGAGTATGCTATTTAGAATCGGCTTGAATATCGTGTAAGCCTGTATCATGACACTCTGGCTTTCATGCCAGGAAGCTGTTACTTACAAGACACAAGTCGGCAAGAGTCTGAAGACAGACTTGGAACTGTCGCAGACCTGATTTCGTCGAAGTCGATGGCAGCTTCGTCCGTCGACGTACATGCATGTACAACGCGGAGAGGTTCTTGTACATGTAGTCTTTGGCTGCCCGAGCAATGACGTGTCCAGGCCCTGCTCTTGGGCGATTCGTTGTGCCGTCTCAAAGGGCTGGCTGCATGATTTGAGGCTGTATGTCTTGAACTCTGATCTCGCAATTCATTCGGTGTTGAGAATCTGTAAAGTAGATCGGCGAATCAACCAGTCTCGCGACTTCAACGGTTCATGTCATGTTTAGAGACATATATCATCACTTGCATAGAGACAGCGAGCTTCTTCGTTTACAAGTCGACCTTCCATATCAGCATGACCGCGAGCCGATCTCGTACAATGCATATGTCGGAATGCATGTTGGGCACCTTGCCAATTCAGATCAACGCAAGAGCCGACCATCGGAGCTCCATCACTTGTCACAAAACATTGCCGTTTATCCGCTCCCGTCGGAAGATTGACACGCGAGTACGGTAGACGAAATGCATCTCTATCTTGCTGTGCGAGTTGCAGAGTCGGCGATACTCTTCATGCAAGAAGACGTGTCCGCGAGACGCAGACAAGCCTTGCATTGAGACGAGATGGTGGCTCATCGGAAAGATACACACCGAGACCAGACCAGACCTTGCGCTCGCCCTGACTCGTTTTCTCGTCAGCCAGTCATGGGTCCATTGGGCGCGGCAAGGGCTGGCACATGTCGGGTCGAGCCGACATGGCAGGCGTCGATGACGCAGATCACAGGCGATCTCCCCGCCGAGGGCTGGTGCCTGACTTGACCTGCCGAATAGCTTTATCCCTGCGTCCTCCAAGTGGCAGATTGGCCATGGACCAAAGAGGAAAGTGGTCGTGGCTCGTTCCCCTGGACAGGAAACCTCCGCCGGCTGTCGTGGAAGAGGAGCGCGAAGCCCCCTCACCCGTCAGAGAGGGCGGCGGCAAGGATGGCAGCATGGGTGAGGCGACACAGGACGCACCCATTGCGTGACTCGACGACAGGTCGACTGCAGACCGAGTGGAGGGTGGGTATCACTGTAGAGCGCGTAGGCGACGATAAGCAGCCTTGCCCGACTCCTTGGGGTCACCTTGGTCCAATGAGCCGCGCCGAATTGCAACGACGGAGAAGCTAAAGCATTCGTGACCGGCTCGAGCATCAACGTCACGGGCATGCCTTGCCATGGTACGGGGGCCGGAGGCTGTGGATGGAAGAGGCAGTTGGCAGTGACGGCTTGCATGCGAGGCATGAGGGCACGCAGCAACTCGAGGACAGTAAATGACGGGACGTCGATCCCTCGTTGTTTCTGCGCAAATTGCCTGCAAGTGCTCAGATGACTCGAAGGAGTGCGATAAGGGCGCCTACGAGAGCGGTGAGGTCAGGGGGCGGTGTCGAGGCGGCGCGGCTGCCAGTTCATGAAGTCGGCTCGCTCTTTGGATCACCCTTGGCAAGTTGCCTGTGCCTGGCCTGGGCTTGATGGGGTCGCGTTCTCTCCGGCACTTGTCAAGCCTCCTTTTGATGGAGGTTGCCTTGGACGATGGGCGATGGGCGATGATGGCAGCGGCGCCGACGCCACGCGCCATGTTAGCCCCGGGCCCTGGCATTTCGCCCGATGGTTAAATTGGGCTTTGGGGAAACAGGACCGCACGAGGGCGCGATTCTGCCCGTGTGGCTGCCGAATCGATGGAGAGGGTCGCGGGCGTAGAGTATGTGGCTCAGGCAGAGCCAGTCGGCGGCAAAGCTAGATGAAAGGACGCCTTGGAGATAACAGGGAGGCCACATGCAACCGACCAAGATGGCAATAGAGCCGAATCAGATGACTTGGAGGCGGTGCCTCCGCATCCGACGCTGCCATGTCGTCCCCGCAGTGATCGGCAGCGGCCTTGCCCTGTTTCCAGAACGTTTGCCGTCGACGGCGTTGGAGAAGCGGGTGTTGTTGATGACTCCAAAAGAGAGTGAGCCAGGGTCGATGCCGGCCCCCAGGGTCCATTCGACAAGGACGCATCTTACTGTAGACGCCAAACTTTGCCCATGGTGGAGGCACGTCGTTTGACATGATACACGTCCAAGGCACAGTCCGACCCCGTCATCAACAGCTCTGCCTTGTGAGCCAACCATCACTGCTGCCGAGCCTTCGTCCTAACAGCATGCGACTTGCTTCCTTTGGAAACTGATGAGCCAACTTGTGGGATCGCGTCTGTGCGGAAACCCATGGCCTCTCCACCCCCGACATCGGCCCTCTTGCGGCGCGTCCCTCCAGCGCCTGCGGAGCATGATAGCTCCTTGCGCGTAGATTGCAAGGGAAGACTACATGCATTGCCTTCTCCACGAGTTTTGGTTTTTCCCATCCCAAAGTGTGGAGAGTTGCTGAAGATTCCGTCTGAAACCAGGTTGCCGCTGCGCCGTTGCACCGGCATATTTCCTTTTTCCAGTCTGCCATGGCCTCCGAATTTCCTTGTTGCTGGTCCGCTTCGTCTTCGGAATGCCCGATCGCGCAACTCGGGACCAGCCGGGACGAAGCCTTGGGCTCCGAGTCGGCGGCCTTTGCGAGGGAAATCTTGCTGGACGTCGTCTCTTGGAGTAAGACCAGACGCTTGAACCGAGGGTGTGGGCGAGGGTGCCATTTGATGCCTGGCCACACTGTCCATGGCGTCTTCGAGTTCGGCAGAAGTTCCTACACCTATGCTCCATTAGGTAGGTAGGTGATTGTGCCAGCCTCGGACAGGAGCAGACAAGCAGGGCCCCGTCAGATTGGCCAGATCAGCGCCCCATGAGCCCTTTCAGGGAGGCGGCCCTAACGATCGGCACCCTCACGAGATGGCAGGGCTAGCCAGAGCCTTGCTCGACCTACTCGATAAGGGGGGCGCGCATGCGACGCCGATGGTGCAATGGCGACGATACACGTCGGCGGTAGTCGGCCGCCCAAGACGTGATCACGATGATTTTGTTGCTGCTCGACTTTCTTTTCGCGTGATGCTCGGCAGCTGCCCGAGCTGCTCGTCCAAGAAATGATAAATAGAATGCTCTTCATCCGCTCAAACCGTCTTCTTGTTCTCGTCTCTCCAGCCTCATCAGCCAGTCTCTTATACAAGGCATCGAGCAAGCCTCGATCTCATTGTGCTCACTTTCACAATATCTCTTCTGCTCGCCTCATTCTGTCCTTGTCATCTACATAACAATTTCTCTTCTTACACTTTCAAGTCCAATATCTTGACTCGTCAATATGCGTTCTGCCGCTCTCCTCGCTCTCCTCCCCTTGGCTCTCGCTGCTCCCGCCAAGCGATCCTCTCCCGCACCTGTTCTCGTTCCTCGCAATGCGCAGGCCGTCGAGGGCAGGTACATTGTCCGGATGAAGGGCGGTGCCAAGGGCGAGTCGGTTGTCAACGCCGTCTCTTCCATCGCCGCCAACGCCGACCACACTTACAGCCATACCTTCCACGGCTTTGCCGCGAGCCTGACGGCCAAGGAGCTCGAGGATCTCAAGGGCAACCCTGATGTAGGTTGACAATAGAGTCTTTGCAGTTCTCATGGCTTACATCCCATCAGGTCGACTACATCGAGCAGGATGCCGTTGTTTCCATCTATGCCACTCAGGCTGGCGCCGACTGGGGTCTTTCCCGTCTTTCAAGCCCCAAGGCCAACGGCACCAGCTACAACTACGACGACAGCGCCGGCGAGGGCACTTGCGCCTACATCATTGACACTGGCGTCCAGGCTGACCACCCCGTATGTCTCAAACCTCACTGTCACTGTGTCTCATACTAACTCTCGATCCAGGACTTTGAGGGCCGTGCCAAGCTCATTGCCAACTACGCCGACAAGGAAAACAGCGACGGCAACGGCCACGGCACCCACGTCTCGGCCACCATCGCCGGCAAGACCTTCGGCGTTGCCAAGAAGACAACCGTCTTCGGCGTCAAGGTTCTCGATGCCCAAGGCTCGGGCAAGAAGTAAGCACACAATAACCACTCGGCACTCGATGCGCCCTGCTGACCTTGCCTCACAGCTCCGACGTCATTGCCGGCATGGAGTTTGTCGCCAAGGACGCCGCTGGCCAAAAGTGCCCCAAGGGCGTCGTCGTCAACATGTCCCTGGGCGGCGGCTTCTCCGAGACGGTAAACGCTGCTGCCGCCAACATCGTCAAGGCCGGTCTCTTCCTCGCCGTCGCTGCCGGCAACGACGGCGCCGATGCCGCCGGCTACTCGCCCGCCTCCGAGAAGTCCGCCTGCACCGTCGGCGCCACCACCCGCACCGATGAGCTCGCCACCTACTCAAACATCGGCAACCTTGTGGACGTCCTGGCCCCAGGATCGAACATTACCAGCGCTTGGAACGACGGGAAGACCAAGTCCATCTCCGGCACGTCCATGGCGTCGCCTCACGTTGCCGGCATCGCGGCCTACTTCCTCGGCACGGGCCAGAAGGCCGAGGGTCTCTGCGAGTACATTGCCAAGAACGCTCTCAAGGACGCCATCAAGGGTGTTCCCAGCGGGACCGCCAACCTGCTCATCAACAACGCCTTCAAGGGTAAATAAATGCATCGCGACGGAGTTGGGGCGAGATTCATGTACATATTACGCTCCTGAGGGAGCCTCATTTACGGCGGGCGGCACTGCGCGGTGGCTTCATGACTATTCCTTGTCTTATACCTTACGACGGGCTTCTGCAGAGCAGTGGCATCGATGGGGCATTTTTGGCTTGCATTCTTTACTCGCATATTTCCGTTTTGACGGCTGGTGCTATTCATGAATTCACTACTGTGACCTTTGTTACATGCTGGCTCCGGTATATATGCTCATTCCAAGTCCATTCTTATATGGCAGTGTCGTGTTGATGAAATGACTTCCCGGTCGGTGCAGGTACGCGAGCAGATCCTTGTAGCCTTCAGCAGCAATGATTGTGTTGTCAAGAACGACGACAGCACCCGGGCGCATCTTTGGCTCGACTAGTTTCAGGGTCGGAAGAGCCATTGGCGCCCATACTGTGTCAAGTCAGGCCCGAAACTTGAGGGGCTGTGTTAAGAAACGACGGCTTACTATCGAGGAGCAGAAAGTCGACATTGGGCAGATCCGTCTGCAGAGTCTGGAGCAAGTCGCCTTCACGGAGCTCAATAACATTGGCAACTCCGTCGCCGCATTGACGCCAGTTTGCCCGAGCCCGATCTGCCTTGCTTGGCTCATGCTCGGTGGCAATGACTCTGGCCGGCCGACCATCACGAGCAGCCTGTGCGTTGGCACTCGCGGCCAAGGCCAAGTAGATGGTGCTCACCCCAAACGAGGTGCCAGCCTCGACAATGTCACGCGCACCGATGGCTCGGCAGAGCGCATAGACGTACTGCGCCTTGTCCTGATCGAGAGCGATGAACTTGTCTCGCATCTTGTCGGCGATGACGTCTGGCTTGTAGTCTTCTGGGCGCACCTCGGCCTCTTGCTCTTCGGACTCGGCATGCAAGCGGTCCAGAAGCTCTCTTATGTGCTCTGGGACGCCTGCCAGGATATTGGACGTGGGGGCAACTTGAGCAGACATCTTTTCGATTATCCGAAAGTGATATGGTCACGGTTTGTGCCCTTTGAGTTTTGAGCTTCGCAATTGTAAGAGCTCAAGACGAAGCTCGTCTATGTACGGAGAAGGTTTTCAGGCTGACATGCAGTTGCTCCTCGCCATGCAATGATATGCGCCATTACCGAGCTCCGATGACGCCGAATCTCCGCGGCACAATGCGCTTCATCCGGATCCGAAGTCGCAAGCCGAAGTAGCGAATAGTTTACGAGTGTGGAGGTAACACAGAAGTGGTCTGCTTCAGTACGGCAGCTCTCAATGCACGCGCAAGCGCAACATCCAATAAGCCTGGAATAGGGGCCTTCTTTCCACTCAATTCCAATTTATCCTTCGTTGTATAACCATGGCTACAGACTCGGGGGTAGGAGCCGTCTTTGGCTGGTGTAAATCACCTGAACGGGACGCCACGGGACTGCATCAGACTCTCCAGAGCCGTCTTGTCATTCAAGATGTTATGACACGACGACATCTTGCATTAGATACCCTCTTTCTTGACAGCTTCACAAAGACATGTAGCCCAAGAAATTGCGCAGACAGGGCCGGCCTCTTCCACACCGTGCTTTTTGGAGCGCCCGAAAGCGTGATCACCGTCACTCCATGCACATGACGCTTTCGACGCGAACTGGTGAGCCGCAGCCATTTTCCCTTTGGGCTGCCCGAGCGGCTCTAGTCGTAGATGGACTCGTCGGATTGGTCCACGACAGTCGTACGCCAGCACGAAGCGCCCAAGCCTCTCGGTCTAGCTCGGCAGGCTCGGTCTAGCTCGAGCCGTAGAACTTGGAAATGCTGAGTGAGGCCAGCGTATCGGGTCCAATCATGGCCACTTGCATGCATATGGTTCACGTGCTCGGCATCTTATCAAGGCAGAGGCATAACAAGACGCCGTCATGTGCATCAAGCCTCCTGGAGGCTTCGCAGACACGTGAAGCACGGGACTACTGCAAAGAAGATTATCGATGGTGCAGGAACAGGGTCAAGGATCCGTTGTCCTTGCAGGTTCTTTACGTGTTCTGGAAGACATGTTGGAGTAGAGAGTCGAAATGGTGCGCGTCTCGCAGCGCAACGGCGATCCGACCGAGACTGGACGATGATTGGCGAATAGTGGCTCTGGATGGCATCCAAAGCCAAGATCAGCGCAGGAGCAGATAAAGATCTGCACTCGTACTTTTTGCTAAACCGCGAGGAAGCGCAGCAGGTTGCGGCAAGCCGAGTCGATGAAGCCGTTGGGATCTTTGACCGAAAGGCAACTCTTGCGGCGTTCTTATACTGCCCGATCCTACTCACAAATGCCACCAGATTGATGTCGTGGAGAAATAATGATTTCCGGACACCGCGATGGACACTTTTGGTCCCAAACTCCAAGTCCACTTGAGATTTCGTGTCTGGGTACGCAAACTTGCCTTTGCTCCCAACATTTGTTCTCGGCCTATATCTCAAAGAGCAGCCGGTTTGACGCATGTCAAGTTCCAGCCATACATTGAATGAGAGCGGCTCTTATATGGTTAAGCTTGTCTTGAGAAAACGGCTCTGAAACTGTGAAATCATTGAACCACGTCTTTCTTTCTGTTAATGTCTGCGCCGAACATGAGACTCAACAGTAACTAAATCAGCAAGTCGGAATATCCGCCTTTATTCAAGTTTCTGCTCAGCTGCCGACTCATAGTGTGCATTGTAAACGTGGAAGGGGTAGCCAGGCTCACCCAACGCGATTCACCATGAGCTCTTGACAGGAAAAACTGGACATAGTCGTCGCCGGAGCAAATGCCCCCAGGCCTCGCATTTCGAATGTCTTTTGCGCAACGTGAGGACGCTCGCGTCTCTGACGTTGAAACCATGGCTCATATTCACGAGTACCGGGAGTCCACCTGTCTATCCTTGGCGTATTGCACGTGTCAAAGGTGTAAGGCTTCGGGAACGGTTGAGTGGATGCTCCAAAGTCATATGTGTTGCTTGTTTGGGCCGTGGCCATCGAGTGCCGCGGCAAATCTTGCCGGCACCTTCACGGCATCTGATAGATCTGCAACAAGTCATAAAAGTCCTTGCCGAGGAATGTAAGGATCATTGCCGTTGCGTCTCGGGAGTCGTGACTTTGTAGAGAAAAGACGAGACTTGTACAACCATGTGCGCCACAACATGAAAGGCGTTCCCTCAGCTGTCAACGTGACATTCACCACGACCCGGAGGCACGTTCAAAGACGGCCACTGCGACGGTGAGTGTTGCATCCAAGGTATACCGCCTCTCTGGAAGTTATTTCCGTCCCTCGAGGAAAGCATCATTGAAGGCTGAGATGCGTCCTCCGTGCGGGAATACTACATGTAGAGTTCTGAATAGCGCCATAGGAACGGCTTGTGGACCGCTTATATTGACTGGGGTTTGAGCGTGGCCGTACGTAGCTTCGATTTGGAGGCTGTATATTACGAGATGGATTTGGCCGACAATGCTAATGAATCTTCGAATAATCTCGGGCGTAAATGAGTTTTCATGGCCATGAGGGACTCAAGGTACCCATGATAACTGGCCAACGTACGCCGTGACGTCGGACGCGCCTCGGGCTATTCGGTAAACTTACACGATCTACTGTACGCTATCGAGGCAGCATCTCATGCGAGTACGAAGGCGCGGCCAATACGGCTTAGCCGTCAGAGACAGAAATGCAACCTGGGCCTGAGCAGCTCGGCAATCGTGCCGAACAGTGGAGAAACTGAGGAGACGGTGGGTTCCACGCCGTCTAGCATATAGATTCCCGGCCGTGACATATACCCTAACTTACCTTGAGTCTTGGCCACTCGCAGGCCTGCACTGGTCGCCACCTGGGAAGATTTTGCCGTCCCGCGCAAGGCATTTCAGTCGCATAAGTTCGAATCAGTCTGACTGTATCTGGCTCAAGACCCGAGACTCCAAGTTGCCAAGCTTCGGACGGACACAATACCCGTGTAGCATCATTGAAATGGCTCTGTTTCAAAAAACCAATCAATGTCGACAAGAATGCAAAGTTACAAGGAAACTCTGCCTAGTTTGCAGTAACTCCCACGGGTCTAGCCGTTGTGCGTCGTTACACAAGCCCAAGCGAGACTCGCTCGGCTTTGCCGAAGGCGTTGAACCCCGGAACCATGCGGCCCCGTTGGTGCACTTGCAACTCGCAAGACAAAGGTCCCAGCGATGCCGTCGGCCGGGGCCTCCCCCGTAGCTTGGCAGCAAAGCCCCGGGGATGCCAGCTGCATCGGGCGAGCCGCAACGGCCAGGCGCAGGTCGTAATTGCTGAATCCTCCTGTTTGCTTGTCTAGCTGCAGATTCGCGGGCCGTGATTTGCCGTCGAAACCCATCCATGGCCGGCATTTGTTAGTTGGAAACTCTCTTTTCTTTCTTGTTGAAACAGGCCTCCGCCGCAATGGCTCTTTGCTCGTCCGCGCCCAGCTTTACTTCGTATTCGCAAGGCCCCTCGTGACGCCGCAAGCGCCAGTCGCCTTCTCGGGATGCCATGGCCCTCTCGGTCGCCGAGACCCGAGTCAGGAGAAGCTTTGGGGCCCCGGCGCGGGTCGGCGGCATCGACGGACACCCGCCCTGACAGGATGCTCGCCGGGCTTGGCGGAGAGCCCAGTTCGGGTAACGGCTCCAGTCGTCCAATCCCTGCTCGGTTTCGCGATAATTTTCCCTCGTCTCTCCAGCACTTTAAGGTTTGCCTCGGTACGGAACGTCCTCCCGCAAGAGGACTTTGCCGGCTCTCAGCGTGATTGTCCCGGCCGCCCTGTCCCACGATTCGGTTCGGGTCGTGTCCCGCGCGCCCGGCCGATAAGCGAACGGTCCTCCGCAGTTTTCTTTGCCTTGTTGAATATACCCCGTCAGCCTTCTTCTTGCCGCTTGGTCTTGAATGAGCCCGGATCGACTCTTGCTCGTTCCGTGGGAGTTGGCGAGAAGACTTGCCAGACAAGGTAAAAGGCTTCGAGTGTTCTCGCCGCGACCAAGACTCCCTCACCACCGATGGCTGTGCTTCCCGGCGCCCACCACGATGCCATGACCGAGGCGGGACCGTCTGCCGATTCGCCGGCCGCACAGACCCTGACGCCGGCCGCCGCCCCGGCGCAGACTTCAGCAGGGTCGCCGGAGCAGGTCCCGGAGCATGCGAAGCCGAGAAGGAGGACGAGGCGGGCTTGCGACAAGTGCAGCACGTCGAGGACTAGATGCGACGGCGAATGGTAATCCCTCGGTCGCGCAATCCCGTCAGGATGCCTTGCTGACGATGCCAACGCGCAGTCCCTGTCGCCGGTGCCAAGGTAGGCGTCTCCTCTTGTCCTCTACTGCGCCCGATCCTGGGCCGTAGATGAAAATGTTCTCATCCGTCCTAGAATACGGTTACACGTGTCGATATACCCGTCAAGTCAAGAAACGGGGTCGTCTCCCAGCCTCTGCCTACGCACGAATCGAACCAATAATGCGGTCTCCTTGGGGCAGATCGGACTCGCGCGGAAGAGATCGCCGCGACAGCGATCAAGTCAGCCATATACCGTCTCCCGCCACGCCACCTACCCTTGACGGCGTGCGCAAATTGTCCCTCGACGCGGCCGCCGCCGCCAACAGTCGAGGACCGCAGCCCGTGGAGCCGAGCGACCTGCGACGCCTGTCCCTGTGCCAGGGAAACGACTTGCCGCAGCCCGCGATGCCGCGGTCGACACATGCCATGTCGATTCCGTCCTTGACGCAGGCGGGCATCCAGCGTTCGCCTCGCCCGCCGCTGTCCGTCGACGTGCCTCCGCTGCAGCGGCGCATCCCCTCGTCTGCTGCGACTCCCTTGGGAAGCACGGCGGCTGAATCCGAGTCACTCGTCTCGGATGAGAGCGCCGGATATCCGTCTCCGGCCACGGGCGCTCCGTCCATCGGGTCCTCCCGAGCGCGTCATCGGCGCATGTCGGTTCGCTCTTACGCGAGCCACGAGAGGCCGAGAGTCTCGCCCATCGCAGCAAACACGAATCCCGACGGCTTCAGCGGAGACCAGATGCATCGCGCGCCGACAGAGGACTGCTGCTACCGATTCCTCGACCCGGTCCTGCCGTACATCCGGCGCATCATTCCCGCATCTGTGGCGTGCGAGCTCCTGGACATCTTCCTAACCGACCCCGGCAGCTCCCTGTTTCGAGGCGCTTCGCCGTACATTCTCACCAGAGTCTTTCGCAAAAAGTCCATCACCCATCCGACGAACCCTCGGCACACTACACCGGCACTGCTGGCCACCATTCTGTGGTGCGTTGCGCAGACAGCCGACGTCATGGTGCTCCACGTCCCCGGGACTCGGGCCCGAATCGTAAACGACCTGTACGACCTCGCCACCTCGCTTGTCTCTGAGCGAGATCCAGACCGATGGCGGCGTATCCACGGTAGGAATCCGACTTAGACTCACATGGGTGCTTGAGGCTGATGCTAGATCAAGGCGGTTTGCGAGCTGAGCACGAGACACCGCATCCGACTCTGCCCAACCCTGCCGCAGTACCGACTCTGACAGCAGCCAACGAGCCAGCCGGGGTAGTCGATGATGTCCTCACCTTTATCCTGTTGTCGATAGCGGTATCTGGTGGCGACTTCAAGTCCGACTGCTACAAATGGTGGTCCAAAGCGGTCCGACTGGCTCACTCTTTGCGGCTCAACCGCGAGGACGAGCGATGTACGGCTCCGGTATCGCCATGCGCCAATCCCCTGTGTTCGTGCCATCGAGATAGCGCAGAGACGTCGTTGATTGACGTCGAACGGCGTGAGGAGAGACGAAGAGTATTCTGGCTTCTCTACAGCCTCGACCGACACCTCAGCTTGTCATTCAATACTGTATTATCCTTGCCCGACTCATACTGCGAGGTCTATGGTAAGTCGCCGACAAACATCTTCCAGTAAGGGCCTTGCTGACGGAACGTGCGCGAAGCTCCTTTGCCCGAGGTAGTATGGGAAAATCTCGATGTCATTCCGCCACGAGATCTGCCTGCCAGGACGATAGGGCCTCGTACGGTGGCCAGCGGGACGGGCTTTTTTGAATACTTTTTGCCCATGATGGCCATTCTCGGCGACATCATTGAGGTGCACCATCGAAGGCGCCACCCTCGTCTCGGTGCGCAAGAAGATGGCCACAGCGTCGCCGTGGTCAAGGAGCTCCTCGCCAACTTTGAGCTCAGCCTGGATTCCTTGACGACTGAAACCGCCCTGGGAAGTCATGCTTCATCTTTGCCAACTGGCGCCCCCGCAAACCGGGATCTCGTCACTGGCCTGTCCACCCCGGCGCTGTACCAGGACACGATGCGTCTGGCGGCCTATGACACGGCGGATCAGACCAAGGTGCGCCTCGTCAAGGCGTATAGCACACACATCTTGCACGTGCTGCACGTCTTGCTCCACGGCAAGTGGGACGCAATATCCATGTTGGACGATGGTGACGACTGGATCACGTCCCGGCGCTTCACCGAATGTGCGGCGCACGCCATCTCGGCATCACAATCGGTATCGACCATTCTCACCCTGGATCCGGAGCTCACCTTTATGTCGTATCTCTTTGGGATCTACCTGCTCCAAGGCAGCTTCATCCTGCTCCTCTTTGCCGATCGGATGCCTCAGCTCGGACCAAACGAATCGGTCGAGCAAGCGTGCGAGAACATTATCCGAGCTCACGAGGTCTGCGTCGTTACGTTGAATACAGAGTTTCAGGTACACCGCTCTCACCGAGAGTTTCATGGAGAAAGACTGACGATGATTAGAAAAACTTTCGCAAAGTGGTGCGATCGACGCTCTACAGTGTCCGAGGTTCTGGAACGACAAACTGGGAGGAGCATCGCGCAAGAAGGCGGGCTCTTTCGCTGTACAGATGGACCAGGGGGGCCAAAGGCTTGGCTCTGTAGAGTGTGTTGAGTCGAGTGATTGAGCCGGCGCTGGAGATGCCTTGGAATATCTCGATGTAAATAGATGACTCAAACGCGCGCCGTTTGACGGACAAATGCCGTAACAACAATGTTTCCAGTGAACCATATCACTAGGTGCCCGCAGCCATGGAGGTTCTTGTAGTTATCAACCTGCAACGTGATTCATGTGCAAGAGCTTCAGCTATTTATCTCGCGAGAACTGTCTGCCGGGTAGGATCCATTGGATGAAGCTGAAGCAGTAAAGCTTTGTGCGAGGGTACGTTGGCGAAACAAACAGATGCTATCGAATGTAAGTTGACAAGGTTTAATAAGTCAAGTGATATTCGTGATTAGGTGCCGGGTCAGCCATCCAATAATGGGGTTTAGATGTTGGCGAGGTTGTTTGACATTGATTCAAGACTGCTTGGACGATTGCATTGGAATGAGATGGATTGCGGAGGGCGTCTAGGAGTGCAGTGCTCCTCAATCGACACGTCAACTGATGTGCGTTCTAAAAAGCTTTCCCTTGCAGCTGTTTCGGCGGGTAACGAATGGGCTGTCTCTTCATGATGCAGTTTAAGAATCGAAACTCGAAGAGTGTAGAGATCGTCAAGTGGGGCTGCCTTGTGAGTGGATATCGGAAAAGGATTGATGCGCTATCCGGCGGTGCCTCCAGGTTAGCGGCCACGGCTCCCCACGCAGGTCATCTGGGATCCAGCGTGGCCAGACAGACGAGAGACGAGAACCATCACCGAACCTCGTCCCCTTCACATCAACCCGGACATTCAAGGCCTCCTCCGAGAGGCTTTGAGTCCTCCGCCATGGTTCTCCAAGATCTGGGCCGTCGCATCAATGCGGCCGTCACAAATCTGACGCGGGAGCAGAATCTCGACGAAAAGGTAGCCCGCCACTGCCATGGACAGACTGCAAAGCCGTAACTGACGCCCATGCTCCGTCTATAGGCCTTTGACTCGATGCTCAAAGAGATTTGCGCCGCCCTGCTCGAAGCCGACGTCAACGTGCGACTGGTCGGCCAGCTACGCAAGTCCATCAAGAGCACCGTCAACTTCAAGGAGCTGCCGCCGGCTGTCAACAAGAAGCGCCTCATCCAGAAAGCCGTCTTTGACGAGCTCGTCAAGCTCGTCGATCCGCATGCCGAGCCCTTTAAGCCAAAAAAGGGCAAGCCCAACGTCATCATGTTTGTCGGCCTGCAGGGTGCCGGCAAAACGACAACGTGCACCAAGCTCGCTCGACACTACCAAACACGCGGCTTCCGCGCCTGTCTCGTCTGTGCCGACACCTTCCGAGCCGGCGCCTTTGACCAGCTCAAGCAGAATGCCACAAAGGCCAAGATTCCATACTACGGCTCCCTCACCGAGACGGATCCCGCCGCCGTGGCGCGCGCGGGTGTCGACCAGTTCAAGAAGGAGAAGTTTGACGTCATTATCGTCGATACGTCGGGTCGCCATCGCCAGGAGTCGGCCCTGTTCCAAGAAATGGTGGACATTCAACAAGCGATTCGACCCGACGAGACAATCATGGTGCTCGACGCATCCATAGGCCAGCAAGCCGAGTCGCAAGCCAAGGCTTTCAAAGAAGCAGCCGACTTTGGAGCCATCATCATTACCAAGACGGACGGCCATGCCCACGGTGGTGGTGCCATATCAGCCGTCGCGGCCACGCGGACTCCCATTGTCTTTATAGGCACAGGCGAGCACATGCTGGACCTAGAGCGATTTGCACCGCAACCATTTGTGCAAAAGCTCCTGGGCATGGGGGACATGGCGGGTCTGGTCGAGCACGTGCAAAGTCTGAATCTCAATCAAAAAGACACCATCAAGCACATCCAAGAAGGCATCTTTACGGTTCGAGACTTGCGGGACCAGCTTTCCAACATCATGAAGATGGGTCCCTTGTCAAAGATGGCGGGCATGATTCCCGGCATGAGCAACATGATGCAGGGCATGGACGATGAAGAAGGCGGCGCCAAGCTGAAGCGAATGATTTACATTTGCGATTCCATGACGGACAAGGAGCTGGACTCTGACGGCAAGATTCTGATTGAGCAGCCGACGCGGATGACGAGGATAGCGCGGGGGTCCGGAACGTCGGTGCGCGAGGTCGAAGATCTCCTGACGCAGCAGCGGATGATGGCAGGCATGGCTAAGAAGATGGGAGGCAGCATGAAGAACATGCAGAAGGCGCAGCAGGCCATGGGCGGCGGCAACAAGGCCCAGCAGCTGGCGGCGATGCAGAAGCGTCTGCAGAGCATGGGTGGCGGCGCGGGCGGCGGCGCTGGAGGGATGCCGGACATGGGCTCGCTGATGCGCATGCTGGGCGGCGGCGGCGGCGGAGGGATGCCGGGCGGCATGGACCTCCAGGCCATGATGCGGCAGATGGGCATGGGCGGCGGGATGCCGGGCATGCCGGGCATGCCAGAGATGCCCAGACGGGGCGGACGACGGTGATTCGGGACAGCAGACGGAGACGGCGTGTGCTTGACCGACTGGATCGGGCAGCGTCCCGGTACCTGCAGCTACACGTTGCGGCATCTGATGGGCCATGGAAATGTTACTCGTAGACGGGGGAGGCTGGGTGCATCAGGATAGGCGTTATGGGCGGGTTAGCACAGGGATATTGCTCTCAAGATTTGACTGGCTGGGCGAAAGGAAAAGGTGCGCACAGCAGCCGACCATGATACGAGGAGGACGAGGACGAGGTGAAGAGGGCGTCACTGTACGCAAGCCACCGGCCAGGCACAGCGGCTCACTGGACAGAGGCGGCAGTGATTGATGCCCAGCAGCTCGAAGGGATGGATGGCCTGACGAGAGAATTGAATGGGCCGACGACGAGCAGAGGCGTCCAATGAAGCCGTGATGGAGGATGGTTTTGATGAGATGGCACAGATATCAAGGCTTCAACCAACACCGACAACGGCATTCGGGCGGTGAAGCGCACGGCTCAGAGATTGGAATAAAGCAAGCAAAGGTCGACTTGAATCGCAAAATGAAGAGAAATCATCCCGATCCGACCCACTCGACAGCCATCGCGATGAAGCGGAGCAGTGGGCCCGGCCACGCTCCCGATTGAGAAATACGGCGACGCAACAGCCGTGGGACGTGCCAAGGACTGCGGGATGACGCTGCGGCAGAAGAGACGAGACACAGATGGAAATTGAGCACGACGAGGACGAGCCAATATCCGGTCCAGGTGCCCGTTCCATGGCAGGCCGGACGCAAGCAAACCGGGTGCCAGATGGGCGACCCTTGTCCGAGTTCCACTCTTTCGCAGCATCCCTGCAACAAGCCTCTTCTTTTTTCTCCCCTGCCGTCCTCCAGTTGCAGCGGATGTGGTTGTGCAACAGTTGGTGACGTCAGGTCTCGCGATGCTTGTCCTGGTTCTGGGAGGGGGATATGGGGGTCGACGGCTGCGTATAAGTGAGACTGTGCCTCCCCACGTGTCAAGATAGCCCAGTTTTTGTACAGTCCATATCGTCTACTCTCCCGACAAAAGCATCGAGAGTCCTTCCACAAACCGCTCATCATGGGTCTTCTCGGTCGCGGCAAACACGCCGACACGGGCACCGCCGGCACAAAACACAAACGAGCCCATGGCCCTCGAGACGAGCCCTACACCATGACGCAGCGACCGAGCTTTGGCCAGTGGCTCAAGCACACTTGGCTCGACATTGTCACAATGGCGGCCATGGGTGCCCTTGGCCTCGGAGTAAGTGCCGTCCCTCGCGACTCCTGGCATGATATCATGATACTAACCGTCTTCCAGGTCTACAAGGCTCATCCGGCCCCGTCACGATCCTTTGCCGTGACCTTTTCCGACGGCGAGGTCGTGTATCCGGAGTTTGCGTACCCGCTGCGCAAGGAAATCATTCCCATTTGGCTGGCGGCGTTCCTGGCCAGCATGATTCCCATCTTCATCATCCTGGTAATGCAGATTCGCGTGCGGTCATTCTGGGACGTCAACAACGCCGTCATCGGCCTCCTCTACTCGCTCATTGGCGCCGCCGTCTTTCAAGTCTTTATCAAGTGGCTCATTGGCGGCCTGCGCCCGCACTTTTTGGATGTCTGCAAGCCAGACTTGAGTCTCGTGGCGGCGGCGGCTCGTGGCGACTCGTCGACCGTCGGTGGCTACAACTTCAAGGGCTTCCGCCAAATCTACTTTACGCGCGAGGTCTGCACGGGCGACCGCGACCAGATCGACGACAGCCTCGAGTCGATGCCGAGTGGCCACACGACGGCCGCCTTTGCCGGCTTCGTCTATCTCTACCTGTACCTCAACGCCAAGCTCAAGGTGTTTTCCAACTACCACCCGGCCATGTGGAAGCTGATTGTGCTGTACGCGCCGCTGCTGGGCGCCGTCCTCATTGGCGGCGCTCTGACGATTGACGAATTCCACAACTGGTACGACATTGTGGCCGGCGCCATCATTGGCTCCGTCATGGCCTTTTCCGCCTATCGCATGACGTACGCCGCCGTCTGGGACTGGCGATACAACCACATTCCGCTCAACCGCCTCGCGCCCTTTTCCTACGACCTCGGCGCCTCGAGTGGCCTGCCCACGGATGCCGTATTTACACGCCGCGGAGGCTGGGGCGCTCATCACGGCGGCCCCACGCACGGTGGGTTCGGGATGGGTCGCGTCGACGAGGACATGCACCACGAGCGCCCAGCCATCCCCAGGCGGGCTGTCGGTGGGCAGCAGCCGGGCGAGGTGGTTTGAGTGGTGGCAAAGGGCTGGGGAAGCGTGGCCATGTTGGGGAGGTTAATGATGCGCGATGAAGGGGCGAGGCGTTGCGTGGCAGCGAGCTTTTGACCTTGAGATATCCACGACTGTTGATATGGGGGGCATGATACCTGGCCTTGGTGATGTTTTGTATATTTCACGCAAAAGTTTATACTCTTAATCTCTATTAAATATCGCACTTTTGAGTGCGTGCAGCAGCCACGCTTCAAACCTTGTAGCTCACATGGACGCGCCACGAGGCTATTGGCGAGACTGTTCAAATTTTTGCAAGATGCAGAGTTTTCGATGCCGTCTTGGTGGCTTGCTTCGTCGAAGCTTGAGAGAAAAGCGAGGGTATAAAGGGCCTCCCTGGGGCCTGCTCGAGGCTCGCCAGATCTGAACCTGTTCCATCACCATACTCTTGCCGACCAGACAAGGCTACTACTCTCTACTCTTTTCACTCAAAGGATTACTTCACATCCACACACACACGCCAAGATGGTCTGCCTCAACATGGGCCTCGCCGCGGTGGCGGCCATGTCGCTGCTGGCGCACACGTCGGCGGCGGCGCCGCAGCTCGTGGCCGGGCCGGACGTGAGCGCGGCCAACGAGACGGAGGTCTTCGCCGGCAACGCGACCGACGGCGGCAACAAGACCGAGTGCACCAAGCGCCTCGGGATGCACTGCCCGTGGCGCGCCGAGATCAAGACGATCCGGGTGCTGCCGGACGACGAGTGGATCGCGGTGGAGCGGCGCGAGGAGGTGCTGGAGCCGCAGCCGGCGACCACGGCCTCGACCGAGACGGCCGCCGCGGCCACGCCTCCTATTATTAAATAGAAGCCTATGTTTGTTAAAGATAAATGTAAATTACCACCTAAAATGTTGGGATGTGGAAGAACGCGGAGGAGGTGCCTAGATGGGGATTGTGGTTTAGGAAGACTGTCGTGGGTTGGATTTGTGCGCGGTGGTTGAGATAGACGGCATCAGAGGTTGAAAGAGACGATGCGTAAAGCGAGAGCCCGGGCCGTTGCAAACGTGAAGTTGCGAGAGTCTTGACGAGTCGGGGCCATGTGAGTCGGGGCTGCTTCTCGGACCCCGGGGTTTGCGCCACCCATCCCGCGCCATCTCGCCGGCGCAGTTACACTGGTTCCGGGGCACGCCGGGGGAGATGCGTCCCGGCTGCTGCGCAAGTGCCGGCAGCGGCCGAGTTGCATCCCGAGAGCGATGCCGGGCTGAACCCGGGTGTTGCCAACTTTATACACACGCACGTGATTCCCTCTCTCGGATATAAACAAGACGGCCTCTCTCGTTTGCAAAGGGCCCCGTATCTTGGCAGTCGTGTTGAGCAGCAGCCGAGAGGGATGCCGTGGCCCCAGGACGCCGAGCCAAGTCCGGGCTCGGCGTTTTTAAACTGGGGCCTCCGTGGGTTTTGCTTTTGCTTGGCTGTCGTCCCCGCTTGTGTTTGTCGGGTGCGTCTTGTCAGTGAGCGGACGTGAAGCTGTTGATGGAGGAGAATGGGCGTGTTGGGGTGGAATTGGCGTTGGAGTCGAGGGAGATGGGGGATGGGAGCGGTGTTGGTTGAACATGTACGGTGATTAGACTTGAGCCGCAAAGAGACTCAAGAGAGTCGGCAACAGAGTCCAACATCTGGCATGATGGGTCCCTTGCTTCGAGGTACTTGCCGTGAGTGAGTCAAGGGAGTGGCTCGACGTGTCGGACGGATCCGCCTCTCTCAACAGCCCATCCCATCCGCCTGTCTTCCCTTTGTATAACCCCCTTTCCGCCTCGACTCCATCTCGTCGACTCATCTCGTCAACTCGTCTCGTCAACTCATCTCGCAACTCCTCGACTCCTCGACTCCTCACCGCCATGGCCGTCACCGACGACCACATCCTCACGCTGACGTGCCCCGACAAGCCGGGCATCGTCCACGCCGTCACCGGCGTCTTCGCCGCCCACCACCACAACGTCCTCGACCTGCAGCAGTTCAGCGACCCGGCGTCGCGCCGCTTCTTCATGCGCGTGCACTTTTGCCCCGCGGGCTCGGCGCCGCCCGGCCGCGCCGGCACCGACCACCTGCTTCGCCGCCCTCGCCGACAGCTACGGCGTCCCCTTCCACCACCTGCCCGTCACGCCCGACACCAAGGCCGCCCAGGAGGCCCGCGTGCTCGAGCTCGTCGCCCAGCTCGGCGTCGAGCTCGTCGTGCTCGCCCGCTACATGCAGGTGCTGTCGCCGACGCTGTGCGAGGCCATGAGCGGCCGCATCATCAACATCCACCACAGCTTCCTGCCCTCCTTCAAGGGCGCCCGCCCCTACCACCAGGCCTACGAGCGCGGCGTCAAGATCACGGGCGCCACCGCCCACTTCGTCACCGCCGACCTCGACGAGGGGCCCATCATCGAGCAGCGCGTCGCCCGCGTCGACCACGGCATGGACCCCAAGGAGCTCGCCGAGCAGGGCTCCAACGTCGAGAGCCAGGTGCTGGCCGCCGCCGTCCGCTGGTACGCCGACCGCCGCGTCTTTCTCAACGGCGTCAAGACCGTCGTCTTTGCCTAGTCGAGACTTGCCTGGTCGAGAGCGAGCCGTGGGATGGGGACGGGGGGGGACACGACGTCGGGTTGGGTGGCGGTAGGATAGAAAGAACAAGCAAAAGGAGCGACTCCAAATTGATTGATACCCTCTGCGTCCATCGAATAATCATTGTTGAACCACCCGACGCCGTGCTGCCAATATTGCCCGTCCACGCCGACCATCACATCGCCTCGGCCAATCCATTGCCCAGTCGCCTCCATCTCACGACGCCCAGTCTCACTGTCGCGAGCAGGCAGATGCGTGTGGCCGCCAGCCACAGTGTCACGATCCATTCTTGGGCCACCAGCTGCCGACTGCCCTCCTCCCGGCCGTCCCATGTCCCGCGTGCTCTATATCTCCCGGACCCATCCCGCATCCCCCGTCTCGTCCGCCTGTGGCCGGCTGTGTCCCTGAAACACACAATCTCTGTACAAACCATGGGCTGCGTGCCCTCGGTCCCCACGGACCCGAGCCGGACCGTCGAGGTCATTGCCGCGGGCTTCTCGCGCACCGGCACCAGCTCCATGAGCATCGCCCTCGCGCGCCTCCTCGACGGGCCCTTTATGCACGGCGGCTCGCAAGTACTTGGACGCGAAGACGGTACCTGCCCCTTGATCTCCCCGTCGTCTCCGCAGATGATGTCCCGTCATTCCACGAGACTGACGGGCCCTCTCAGCATATGTGCGCCTCTTGATCGAGGTTATGCGCAGCCGACACCATCGCCCTGCATTGCTCAAGCTGCTCCGACAGGCCACGGCTGGCTTCGTGGGTGTCGCCGACTGCCCCTTGGCCGTTTGTTTCCTCCCAGAGTTGCTCGAGCTGTATCCGGATGCTCGCGTCGTTCTCGTCACGCGCGATCCGGACCGCTGGTGGACCAGCATGCAGCTCTTCTATGACAGCCTCCCGCGGGTGAGGGGCTACCGAGGACTGGGTCTCCTACTCCTCCCTTGTCCGCGTTGGCGATGGGTGCCGGCCGCCACTGACCATGTATTCACCATGTATGGTGGATTCTCGTGCCCTGTATTTCCCTGAGCTGACACGACCTCTTCAGACTTGAGGAGCGTTTCGGTGTCGAACCGTCCAAGGGTAAGTTGCTGTCTCGTCGGTCCGTCGAGGCCGCTGCTCACCATGGGCAGACCTGATCCTCCGATACAACGACTGGGTCCGCGCCGTCACGCCACCAGACCGGCTGCTCGAGATGGAAATTACCCAAGGCTGGGCACCCCTCGCCAAGTTTCTCGGCCGCCCCGTCCCGGATGAGCCGTTTCCTCGAGTCAACGATGCGGCAAACTGGAGAGCGATAGAGCGCCGCATCTTCATCGACGTTGCCCTCGTCTGGGTTTCAATCCTGCTGGGCGTCGGTACTGCGGGATTGGCAATCTGGCGGTGGCGGCAGTGGTAGCCGGCGGACGGACAGTCGGGCTATAGCGCACAATGGGCCAGGGATGAAATTGAAAAAGGTTTTGTCGTCTCCATGTCGGTCGTATAAATCGTCGCATCCCTACCTTACCTGCCTCACCCCGTCCCCAAGCTCACCCTTGTCTACTCGCCGCACCGTATCCTCGACGCGCCGCCAAATATCCTCGGCCACGTCCTCGACGCTGCCGCCCGCGTCCACAATGACCAGGTCCTCGCCGTCCTCTGCCTCTGCCACGCTGACAAGGGCGCCGTCGCCGTCCTCGTAGCCCTGCGGAGGCTGCTTGCCGACGAGGGCCCAGAACAGTCGGCGCACGCGCCGCTGCATGTCGGCCCTCTCGTAGACCTCGCCGCCCCAGCCGCCGCGCGCCCGGGCCTGGTCCTCATCGAGGTCGAGGAACAGCACGGCGTCGGGCCGCGGCAGGCCGCGTTCGGGGGCACGCGCCCAGGACAGGGGCAGCGACGGGTTACGCTTGGCTGCCGAGTAGACCATGCCCGAGTGGTAGAAGCGATCGCAGATGATGGTGGTGCCGCCGGCCAGCAGCGCGTGAATCTGGGCCCTGTAGACGGCCAACGTCAGCGGTGTACATTTCGGGCGAGCAACGGGTCACTTGCGCTGCCTCCCAGCGGTTTGCGCTGAAGAGCAAGTGAATGGCGTGGTCTTCCATTTCTACGTCGCTCTTGAGGTAGCCATCAATCATTTGGCCGATGGGCGTTGACCTGTCTATGGTGCGTCAGTCTACTAGCCCGAGACAGGCTGGGCGTGAAATGAACGTGGCTGGAAATGGCCAGCTTACCTGGAAAGCGCATCACCTTGACTGGACGACCGGCCTCGACGAATCTCTGCTCTAGCAGCTTGGCCTGGGTCGTCTTGCCGCTGCGGTCGAGGCCCTCGAGGACGATGAAGGCGCCTCTTTTTCCAGGCCCCGATGAGCTCGCAATGGCCGCTGTGGCCAGGTCATTGATGGAAGCCATGCTGTGCTCGAGCTTAGTGAAGGCGGCGAGTAGTGAGGCGGCTGGTGATGAGAGCGGTGGTGAATGGTGAATGAGGATGAGAATCTCAGGTCGAAAGCTGCCAGGTCCGTGTGTGGTGAGAGTACCTCGCGATTTGGCCCACAGTGCCAGAACTTCTCGTGGGGGGCGTCGGCCAGAATAGACACCGTGCTTTCAGTGTCGGAACGCGCCGTGCACACAGTGTCAACTTGAGCAGCCACACTCGTCCATCACGGCCAACGATATAGTCGACTCGACTCAATTGAAGTGTCTAGTCAGGCTTTTTAACTCTGCAGCGCGACAGCAGTCTCGCACATTACAACATGACAGAGATTAAAGAGTAAAGGAAGAAAACCGCCAGTCCCGAGGCGCAACCGGCCAAAAGCCAAATCACCACGCATTGAAGCCAGAAACGCCAAAAAGAACAAGAACATCCCAATCCGTTGCCTCGACAATACGTCCACGAGGGAAGTCAATGAAACAAGCCGAGTGGCAAGGGACAGAAAAACACCTCCAGCGCCCGCGTTTCAGCGTGTTGCCCTGGGCTCGTTGCATCCACGACATGGTCCATACAGGCGTCATACCAGACAGATAGGAAAGAAGGAAGGCTAGAGCACAAGATTCGTCGCGCGTTTCTCTCGGACCCGCTTCTCGAACGCGTCGTGTCCTCGTGAAGGTCAAGGGAGAAGTCGTCTGATCATAGTATAAAGTCATGGGCTTCGAAAACGTTCTACGCAGCAAGTCATGATGCGTCGGCGTCGTCACTCAAGTTGCAGAAAACAGCAGGGTCATGACTGAGGGGCAGCGGCGCCGGCGTCCTCGGTGTCGTCCTTGGCGCTCCCGCTCTCCCAGAGGTCAAAGGTCTCGCCCGTGCCCTCAATGGGCTGCAGGACGGCCGCCTTGGAGGAGCCGGCGGCGGGCGCGGCCATGAGCAGGGCCACGTCGTCGA
>KQ030581.1:61748-79085 GCA_000956045.1 Hirsutella minnesotensis 3608
GCCGGCTGGTCGAGGACGTACCGGACATGGTGGCGAGGCGTCGAGACGTTGGAGGCACGCGTCAGGACATAGGCGGGCTTCTTGAGGCTGTGGCCGTCGGCCTTGGAGCGCTTGGCAGACAGGGACGGGTCGACGTTTTCAGCGTCGTCGGCCTCGAACAGCTCAGCCTTGCGCTTTCCACCGGAGCCGAGAGGAGAAGCTGGGAATTGTCAGTGAGATTCCGTGATGATGGCCATGTGGGTGAAGGGCGAGCTCGACTTGACGTGGTTGCAATTGGGCGGCGCGTCTTCCAATTGACGTCGGAAGGGCAAACATACCATTTTGCCTATTCTTGAGGCTCGTCAGGTTCTGCAGGCGAGCACCGTCGAGCGGCGCAAAGGGCTGGCGGGTGACGGCAGCCATTGTTGTGTGTGTGTGTGGGCTCACAATTCGAGGCCGTTTCGGGAGCAAAAAAAGCAAGCCACGGGTAAGGAAAACCCCCGAGGCGAGCAGTCAAGCACACGAGGCGCGCGTAACTCTGGAGCAAGGGTAGTTTGCGTCCAACGTGAGGTTTGTCGAGTGCTTGCTGTCTCGTGGACGACAGAGAGTGTTGGGCGAGAGGTCTCGGGTGCCTTTTTGTTGACGTTTTGGCGCGCAAGCAAGGGCGAACAAGGGCAACGGTATGCGCTTATGGGGCAGTTTATGGGACAAGAGGGAGGGGTGTGAGTGCCTGCGTGTGTGTGGAGAGAGCGCCTGTACTGTAGAAACGAGGGCGGCTATATCCTCCTTTTTCGATGCTCTTGCGATGGTTCTTGCGAGTGTTTGAGGAGTGAGTGAAGAAGGGAGGATGCGAAGTAGGGCGTAGTGGGAGGAAGAGAGGGGGAGTGGCGCGGTGTGAGAGGGGACGAGGATAATGAGAGACGGCGAGAGAGAGAGAAGCGTCTATGGGTTGGCGCGCGTGTCAAGAGGCGGGGGGCGCGAGTCGTGAGCGTCCGGGACAGGGGGGCCAGAGAATCAAGGCACGACGAGTGAGGGGAAGCGGATGGGCGAGAGGGAAGCGGCTCGAGGACAAGCGCCGAGCCAAGCAGACGATGCAACGAGGCTGCAGATGCAGGTGTGTTACTCTGAAGTGTGTGTGAGAGACGATGGAGTGTGTGTGAGAGCGACGATGGAGTGTGAGGAGTGGATCTTGTTCTTGTTCTTTTCCTTCTCTTCAGATGGAGCCTCGTCCCGAGTCGACAACCGCGACGCGTCCAATGCCGCCCGCGGCTCCACTCCTGTCTCTCCTCTCGTCGTCTCGTCTCTGGGCAGATCCGATCAGGACCGGAGGGCGAGTGTGGGGGTGGTTGGACAGGCGGCCGACCAGGGTTGAGGCCGACGGGGAGAGAATGCAATTGGCTGCCGCCGTGCGGATGCCGAGGCTTTTTGCGAGCCCGTGAATCAAGCGGGGGCCTGGTCGTGTCTCGTCTCGACGAGCGTCAGACCTCGAGACTGGACGGTGTAGAAAAGGGTGTCGAGGTGGGGGCTAGACGGAGAGACGGAGCGGTTCAATGGTAAAGAAAAGGACGCTGTCGAGCTGTCCGTGGCAATAGACTAGAGATGGAAGTGAGAGAGTGTGGTGAGCTCAAGAGCTGCAGTGAAAAAAGAGTGTGACGAGCAGAGCTCAAACAATGGAGTTGAAAATGTCGAAAAAGACGACGTACAGACAAGAATACCAGCAACAAAGAGAAAGAAGAACGAAAGATAACAAGACGGGCATCCTCGTCTTTTCATCAACTCTCTCGTCCACCTCACCTCGCACACATCTTGATTCTCCCGCTGCCCGACGCAAGGAGACCGAGACTTGCCTCCGCACAGGCCCGCCGTCTGCAGTCGCCAACTTCAGACCCTTGACTCTGGGCCTCGTGTTTCTTCTTTGCCTGCGTGCGACTGCGCATCATCTGGCCCGGCAGACGGACAGGGTGTTCTGGATGAATCGATTAGACAAATGGCATGAGACGCGCTGCCGCGTCCACCTGTCGCGTCGGCCACGGTTCGCGACCGGCAGGGCTCAGCATGCTTCCAGCTTCGACCCCGCTACAAGGCACGCCCACCACTATAATGCACCGCACAGCGTCACTAATCAGGGCCCCTAACCACAACCCCGACTCATCCATCAATTGCTCTGCCATGAGCGCACTCATTCATGCAAAACCCATCAGTCTGTCTCATCCGACAAAAGAAACTAGCCCGCCGCATTTCTCGCCGTGGCCGCTCCCTCGCATGCCATCAACCAGCCTCTCTACACCTTGTACTTTGTATCCAGCATCGACTCCTCAAAGTCGTTGCCGCAGATGCCTGCTAGCTGCATGCAAGCACTCAATTACTCGATTGCTTGGCTACTTGATTATACTTGATTACTCGTAGCATCCGCCTGCCAGTCATTCTCTCAACGCCAATCCATGTCCTCATCCTTCTAAGCCGTCGTCCTCGTTACTTCCTACTCCCACCGCCTCACCTCTGCCCTCGACTCCATCTCGCCCAAACTACTTCGTAAATCGTCAACCAAATCCCCAGCAATCGACGCCTCTCCCTTCTTCAACCTCCCCCTTCTCCAAGACAACCCGTCCCATCCACCTCGCCCCTCCCAAAGACACCCTTTTCCCTCCTCATCTCCCTCCCTGCTTCTCGCCATCCGAGTCACCCACACCACCGTGCTGCTCCAACGGCAGAGACCAAGCACCGGCCATCTCGTCCGGCCAATAGTTGCATGCACTGCGCGTCTTTCGCATTACGTCTTGTTCCTGGCCCTGCGTGGAGAGTACATGGGCCAAGGTAGCTGACCGCCTCTCGCTCACGTACGGGTGAAACGCCAACGTCATTATCCTCAGCTCTCGCCCAACTCTAGCCCTCTAGCCCTCTAGGCTCAAGCTATCTCGACGTCGTGACTGCAGCTCCCCCGCATCCATCCATCCCCAAGGCCGCCGCAGTCAACCACCACCATCACCACCATCACCACAAACGACGCCATGCAAAATGGCCACGCCCGCGACCATCCGCGTAGCCCCCCTTCGCCCGCCTAACCCCAACTCCTCACTGGCTCCCGCCGGCCGACCCCATCTGCGACCCCTCGCGCGACGCCCTCTCGTCTCTCGACAAGAGGCTGGGCCCAGTTTGACCTTGCGCCGTTTGAATCGTCCGTCTCTTGTGTCTGAATCCTAACCGTCACTTGCCGTAGCCCTCTCGCCAGTTCTCCCACCAGTCCCACTCGGCGCCCCCCATCCATCCCTTGCATCCGCCTACATCTTTAACCCGTCGGCAACACTCGCTCGTGGCCTTTGGAAATTGTCCTTTCCCTGTCAAGACACTTGTCCGTCGACCGTGGCATTCCAATCCTCTGCCTCTGTCTCACCCTCTCTCTGCGACTCACCCGGCCGCCAAGCATCTGCAACAGAGTGCGCAGCCCAGGCACCATGCGTCGCCCCGGTTTCACGACAGACCAGAGCTGCCCAAGCATTCATGATGCCACAGAGCCAGAGATGGATGCAAGCAGCGTCGACGACACGAGGCCTAGGCCTAGTCCCTCCCTCATTGCCGCCGTTTCCACTCAACCGCTCAAGTATCAGACATCAGACATCGACATCAGACATCGCCTACAAGTACACCACAACTTCCATCTTGACTCTCCTCTACCCCAGGCTTGCTGCCGCGTCTCATTGGCCGGCCACATCCACCTAGACAGTCGCAAACTTACTTCCACTTCCCAGCCCAACGGCTAGCCGCGCGGCACCATCAACCCACATGCACATCCGCAAACGTGGCTGTTGACAAAGACTCTCTTTGACGTGGCTAACACTGTTCGCGGCTACAGATACTAAAGAGCCCAATCAAGGTGACTTGCTGTCGCGCACACTATCCACCCAGCTGACACTGCTAAACTCCTGAACCGCCGTCTCATCGACCCTCCAATTGATGCGTCTTGCCCATAGAGGCACCCGTCCTCGTTTCCTTGTCCACTGTCAGCTCATGTTTCAAGTCCTTGACGCCCGAATCTGTCTTGGCATCGTCCTTGAGCACGTGAGCCGTGCTGCTGTCGCCTGCCGACATTGTCATCGAGTCGTCCCGCAGTGCATGAGCATTCTCGCCGCTCGCCACCTTGACGGGTTGATTAGCCCCAATCGAGTGCTTCGGCCCACTCACGTCCTTGACAGCCGTCGTAGCGTCGTCCTTGAGCTCGTGCGAAACCCTGGGAGTGTCCGTCTTCCCGACTCGATCCTCTGCCAGCTTGTGCTTGGGAGAAGAAGAAGCCTGCGCTGATTTGAAGTCGCGGCTAAGCCTATGAGCGGCGCCAAAGATGGTTGCCGGCGTCACAGTGTCATGCTCGAGCAGGTGCGCAGTCGACTTTTTCTGCGGCGTGGATTCGGGGGAAGGTTGGAGCTCATGAATCATGGGAGGGACACCAAGGGCAGTGAGCTGATCTTGAGTGAGAGAATGCCGTCCGACGAGCGAGGCAGCCACGGGAACGGGCCTTTGTGGGCTGGCCTCGTTGGCTCCGCCGCGCAGCATCGCCTCCGTTGCTGCAGCGCCCTGCTGTTCTGTCGGGACCAGGTACTAGTTTTGGTCCATGGCGTGGACCAGAGGAACAGCTTTGGTCGCACGAGCAGCGTCCTTGCCCTTCGAGGCGGCACCGACTACGGCTCTGTTTTTGAAGTCCTTTTCGAGTCCGCTTGGGCTGACGCATGAATGAGCTGAGGATGCTGTTGTTTGAAAGTTGGAGTTGCCAGACGTCATGGGTGCCTGCGAACAATATGGACTCGCGAGCGAGGTGCCTGGCTCGTGCAGATCCTTGAGTCGCATATGTTGCTTCTCACGCAAAAGAATCTCATTCTCGTTGCGTATCAGTGTCAAGCAAGGGCAACAGCACCCATCGTACCAGTCAGAGGTATCGCTTCCGTCAATGTTGTAAAAGGCTCGAACCGTCGTTTGAAGCCGGGCAATGAAGCAGCCATAGACTGTCGTGCAGTGTCAGTCGTTGATCAATAGGAGCATCGGCTGGAGACTCACAAGGTAGACACAAGGCAAACTGGGCACACTCGGGGTTGCAGCAGCCCTGGTCGGGGATCTTGTCGGCGTTGTGGCCCGTGAGAGCCGACCGCAAACGGGAGGAAGCGCGAGAGTAGAAGCCACATGGCCAGCAACTGGCCTCGAGGAAGGCTTTGTTGAAGGTTTCATGAGCGGCGTCGGTGGTATGCCACTGCCACTGACGCTTGCGCTCTTCTGCCGTCTGCTTCTCCATCCTGGCCGACGGCTGTGGAGTGTAAAAGGGGGTTGGATGGTAAGTGTACCAGGAAGGGGTATTCCGCAGGTGTTTGAATCGAGGATCCTGTGTCCAGTGCAGGTGAACCTGGTGAGCCATACTCGACCGGACGCAGCAGCGTCAGACAGCTGACCGAGGGATGGATGGAGAGCGCAGAAACGACTGTAGACAGATGAGAATGCCGACCGAGTCGAACGTGGCGAGCAGGGTCAAGACGGAGGCGAACGAGCGGCAAATGGGCAACGAATGCGGCACGAGTTGGCCAAAATGATGCAGTGGCGGAAGATGCTTTGTCTAGAAGATGTAGAAGAGAGCACAGCCAGATGGAGAGCACAGAGAGAGGCGAAGATGGATGAGCAAAAGGGCGAGAGTCGGGGCCTGTCGACGAGAATCGAACTTGGGCCACGATGAGAAGCGACGCCTCCTTCCTGCTTCTCGTTCATGTTGGGAAGGAGGCTGCGAGGCGAGGTGACTGCCATTTTGAGAAGGACACGACGGACTGTTGCTGCCGCCCCGGGGAAACTGCCATTTTGAACATTCGACGTCTCCTCGTCCTTGCTTCAGCCAGTTCCTCATGTCGTGTATGTCGCTTCAAGACTCTATATGCGTCGACGAGGCTTGAAAAGATGCTCGGCGCGGCCATCACGTTCACGTTGGAAAAGGGCACTCTCACATCGTCGGAGCATTTATCTGGTTGCAACTCTGCCGGGCCATTAGTCGGGCTTTGGTCATGGCAACAAAGCTGCTACAGATTCACGATGCACACAGTTGACGTGACCTAATCTGCATCTGTCGAGTACTCACTTGGACTTGTGTCGTCAAGGGCGGTTCTCCGAATAGCCGCAGAGCTGGACAGGCATCCGCTCAGGTCGGGACATTGGTTCTCATCAATGCTTGGAGAGTGTCCGTAGGCCTTGCCCAGAGTCATTCACTCAGCACTGCACTGAAGCTGTCACGATGCGCTACTTGCAAGAATTAACCGAGGCAATGTCTCGCACTCGCTCCTGCCTTCCATATTCCTCGTGGCTCGTGCCCGCATCACTCCGCTTGGCCCGCGTGAATCGAAAGCACGCGGCAGGTACGGACCACGGCGTACTGTAGCTTCTCGCGTGGCAGGAACCTCAATGAGCGCGAAGCCTCAGGCAACGCTGCTCCGTGATGCGCGTCTCGTCTCGGCAATGTGCGACCCTGTAGAAGACGCATCCCTCGCGCCTCGTCATCGACCCCCGATATGGCCCAAGACCTCATGAGGTCAAACAGGTCATGTCGTAGGCCGAGTGATTGACCGTCCATTTGCCAAGTGCGCTGCTTTTCGCCGAGCGCCCTCCCATGGCGTTGCCCAGGAAATGTCGGCTCGACGTCACTCTGCTGCCAAGGGTCGGAAAAAGGGGTCGCAGAAAAGGGTCGCAAAAGGGCCGCCGGCACTCTATTGGCAATGTCTCGATCCTGGGATCCGATGCTTGGGCATGACCTTGAAGGCTGGCCGCATCGTTTCATGACCTGGAGCTATCGACTGCTCGGTCTCTCGAAGCGTCGGCAGTAGAGACAGGTGTCATGGGTTTCCTCGCGGGCACCCGCATCCGCCATATGCAGGGAGCTGTCTGGGCTGCCGAGCACGAGACCGCTAGACCCAGATGAAGTGCGCCGAGTCCCGTCACCTTGAACATTGGACGTGGACCGCGAGGGGGCCGCTGCAGATGTTGGGAGGGCGGAAGAAGCGCCGGTGCGCAATGAGAGCTTCTAGCGCATGACGGGCCAATGTAAAGGGCGACGGGGCCTTTCGCCTCTCCCCGCTACTAATATGGCACACTGGTAGACGGGCTGCTAGCTGCGAATCCTCGACCCGCTCGGGAAACCAAGCAAGTCGAGATGGCCCGGTTCCTTTGCCATGCGACTCTTGCGAGGGAGGCGGTTTTGCCAAAACGGCCCGGATACCTGCCAAACAGAGGGCGGGGAAACACGGCAACGTCGAAGGAATAGCTTGCGACTCGTCAAAACGGAGCGGGAGCCTCGTGCGCTATCTCGGGTGACATGTCGCCGAGTTGCACGAGAAAGGCGATGCGCGTTTCCGAAGCGGTGCCAAGCCCGGTCGTCGCACCTCGAGGGCCGCCCCTGTTGCGCCATGCCTACAGTAGCCACGCTGTGCCCGGCCCGTATCACGGCTGCACGGCAAGCCGCGACGCATGATTAGTGTCGATGGACGAAATGGAGTTACGGGGTTGAACAAGATGAAGACTTTTTGGCCCCTTGGCAGGGATAGGCCCAGGGACGGTGCGAGGCCCGCCAACGAGTGCGGCCGACTGGCCATCGCCATGGTGATCGACGGCGCTGAATGCGTCGCCTGGTCTTTCAGAGATTAGGCCAAGGGAGAGTTGAGGAAAGGCAGAGGGAAAACGGCCCGTTGAGGATCAATGACGACATTGGCAGACCAGGCCAAGGCAGTGCCCCTGGCGCCCAGAGCGATTGAACTGCTGCGGCGAGAGATTGAGAACAAAGCGCGAGACGATGCGAACGACTGCGAACGCAGCCTGGAAAGAACCTAGGTACCGATGCGCCAAGCGCCCAGACCCGCTTGGGTTCTGTGGGGACCCCATCCTTTTTTTGGACCGCTTCTCGTCGCCAGCTGCACTGTACCGTACCTCAGGTACCGCAATGCGTTGGCGGGCGCTGCGGCAGGTCGTTTGGCTTTCGGATGCTAGTGGCAAAGGTAGTACCTACCTCAAGTTCGGCCGCCCGCAAGCTCAACAAAAGTCAATCGGATGCAGACGGCGCACCGGGGACAATCTGCCGCCCGCACGCGCTGCCTTCTGCCGGCTGCCGCTGCCTGGCCCCGCTGGACTGTTCGCCACGGGTGGAGCTCAAGTACCGTCTACTGCAACGTCACGGGTGCTGTACTTCGTACTGGAGGCTTTGAGCCAAGTCGCTCACCAGCTTGGCTGGCTCGAGCCGGGTGCAGAACAGAGCCGTTCGAGGAAACATTGCGCACACGTGCTGCGGCGTGCCCCGCGGGGTACCGGCCGCAGCACACGGGTGCGGCTGAGGTGCGCGAGTCGACCAGACCGGCAGAGGTACCTGGTCTGCCGCTACAAAGCACACGCGCCGGCAAGTCTCTTTGATGGCGGAGAGCTCCAGCTCAGCTACCGTCTTTCCCCAGCCACCTCGGTTCACTGCGCACACAGCGAGCAAAGACGACGCTGAGGGCATCTCGGCTGCGCCCCCTTGGAGACGGTCCTCGAGCGAATGGACGTCTGGCGCTTGAATCTCTGGCGCTTGAACCGACCTTGACCCGGCATAGAGCAAAGGTTCCGGCATGGCACCGTCCTGGCCAATGCCACGGCGGAGTTGCACGTGTCTCGAGTGTTTCACGAGCGTCCACGCACCGGGGGACGGAGGTCGCAGCATCAACTCATGCTGATGCCAGTCTATGCCTCGGCTGCGCTGCTACCGTACAAGACACTAGAGAGCCTTTTTTTGGCATGCACGTTTCGGGCACGCTGCGCCAACGAGCCGGTACGCAGCGAAATGGGCTCGACCAACCGACTGGAATGACGGGCAGACGCTGGACGCTGCTTGTAATACATATGGCAACTAACGCCTCCTCTTGGCAAACTAGTGAAGTCGCTCGATAAACATGGATGGGAGAGGACGGAGAATAGTGAGACGTGCCAAGGAAACGACGGCCGGGCGGTCCCTGTCGAGCGCAAAACAGCTGGAGACTCTTGCGAGTTTCCCCATCTGTCAGGAAAGCGACCAGTAGGAGAATTGAGAGACACTTGTGAGGACAAGAAAGAAACACATGAGAGAGAGCGCTCGAGAGCGCGCGCCGTGTGCTGCGCCTGCGAGGACGCGCGTGTCCCCAAGCGTCTCGTTGCACGTCTGTCCATGGCGGTGCCTGCGATGGCGATACGAAATCAAATCGCTTGCCGCATGTGCGTCCTCTGCCTGCGCTGCCCATTCGCAGAAATAGCTAACTGCCTATTGCGAAGTAGTTGGGACCGAATCCGATATCGAATCCTTTGTTATGCGCCTCGTGTGCCATTGCGTTGCGCCCCGGGCAGGGCCTGGGCCTTGTCGCCTTTGCCCACACAAAGCGCAAAAGTAACGGGCGCGTGCCATTGCGAGGCATGGTCGGCCGTCGTGATTGGACCTCGCCTCGCCTTTCTTTGCGGGTTAGGCTTGCTGAGGTGGTCACTGGCACGCCTGCAGGTACTAGTAGGTTATTGGGGGGGATTCTACCTAGATTTGCCTCCCCTGTGGCTTGCACCAGATGCTCCGGGTGCTTTTTGCTCGTGTGTGTGTACTGTACCTATTTTTCCTTTGCCTCCCCCCTGCTCCCAAGTCGTTTCCACTGGTGTTTGGGGCCCCAGCTGGTGGCTTAAATTTCTTCCCTGCCATTATCCCCTTCCCCTCCTTTCTGCACCACTATACATGGAACGCGCATCAAGTTGCCCTCGATGGGTTCCCTCGATGGGGAGAGCGCTGGATCCGGTATTAAAGCGACGATAGCGTCGTGACAGGGGCTGCTTGGCCGCCAGTACCAGCCGGGGCCTGCACTGGAAACTTGGCCTGGAGACGCCAAATGACCAGCGCTGGAAACAAAACAGATGCCGTGATTTGCTGTGGGGCCCGCCAGTGCCTGGCTTGACGTGCCCGCAGGGCCTAGCGCTAGCGCTTCCGTCCCTGTTCCCAGCAAAAGTCGAGCCCAGCTCTGGCCCAAGCGCTTGGCTCCATGTCTACCGCCGAAGCTGCCGTCTGGTACCTCCCTCGCCCCACAGACTGCCCTGCCGACGCCCGTACCGCTGTGCCGACATGCAGGTACCTGGAGCGCCTGCCCGCTGGACGGGTGGCTCCTCAATTGGCACAATCCAATCTCCCCTTTGGCCGCTTGCCGTGTCACTCCCCCAATGTTCCCTCTCGCTCCCTTTTTCAAGCCCATATCCACCCCCCCTTTGGCATCGACCAAAGTCGGCAGACGCTTGATTGAAGATTTCTTCCCTTTTTTTTATTACCCTCGACATCCCGTCAGACGAAGCCGGCAAGAGCGGTTTTCTTGGCACATCCACTTGACCAAGCACTCGTCTGTCCGTCTCTCATCAGAGAGCCGCCTGCCTCCACATCCCTGCCGACCAACAACAAACGGTCGACCAAGATACGCAGAGGAAAAGACAAGGCCGCCGAGCGCTTGACGCCTCTTCCGCCCGGTAAACACAAACAAGTCGGCAGCCGTCCGTCACCATAAGTATCCGCAAAGGAGTCCAGATAAACAGTGCCGGGTCCGACGTCGAGCCCAATTGCCTCATCATCTTGAGAGCTTCCGGAACTCGTCAGGGCCGCATTTGTCGACGCCAATATCATCCGCATCCTCGATCCGCCACAAAATCATCTCTCGAGTCATCGCAATCCGGACGGTACGTAGCCCTCGCTGTTTCACCCGCACAGTCTAGCTGGGCTGGATGCGTCGCTGAATGTCGATGGGTCCATGGATATCTCATCCCCTGAGACCCTCTTGGCCCGGCTACATTCCTATGCCTCTGACTTGTCGCCCCCTGCCACCAGCCACCTGTTTGCTGATTCTTGTTGCTCTCTTTAGCAAGCCCGGGGCCCTGCGCTTGGTTCAGGCCGACTACTCGACAGACCATCTCCCGACTGTATCCCCAAGTTCATCCTCCTGCCGCCTCGACAGCTCCTCGACAGTACCGACGAACAGGAGCTTCACATCCTCGCATCTGCCGCAGCCATGGCCTCGCCCACGCAAAAGGACCAGGCTCCTCTGGCAGCCGGCATCCACATTGACACCACCATCACACCGGTCGAAAAGGCCGCCCTCGCAACCGTCACGGCATGTCCCAGCCCCTACGACCGGTCACCGTGCCCCAGCGGTCACACGTCACCTAGATCCGAGAGGAGCGCCAATCCCTTTGATACGGACGTCGAGGCCATGGTCACCAACAGCTCGACCGACAAGTGCGCGCGCGCTAGCATCGTTCTTAACCGCAAAGACGACTGCCAGGTCTGGCCGGGCAAGGACCACTGGAAACAACGCGCCAAGGCCGCTAAGAGAGAGCGAAGCTGCACCTGCCTCGCCCGCCTCAATCGCCGGACGCGCATCGCTGTCAAGATTCTCATTGTCCTGCTCGTCGTCGGTATCGCCGTCGGCGTCGGCTTTGGCGTCAGCAAGCCTCTTGGGGCGCCCATTTGGGGCAAGAACAGTTCATGAGCATCGGCGTCGAGCTCGAAAACACTGCGGCCAAGACGGCACGAAACATTTGCAGACTTGATGCGCCTATATATCACACCACACAAACACACTCACAGCGGAAAGTGGCCGTACAGGGCCACACTCTCACCTTGTCTTTGATTGAATTGTTTATTGTACGGAAACATCAGCTCGCCTGTGACTCGACGACAGACACAAGGATCGTTGTATATATACACTCTGCAAGCCTCGGACGGTGGCGCGCACCGGCCAGCAACCATGGGGATTCTCGCAGAAAGCACGCACAGCCTGGCGTTTAGGGAGTTTGTCGGCGTGCACTCCGGCTGCGACTGGCGCATTGGGATTATTGGCCGAGGCGGCAAGAGACGGCGCGCGGATCAGGGACGGGCGTGGGCATCACGGGCGGCGTTGACGTCGAGGGCCACTTGGTACTGGTGATGGAGGTTCTACGGCTCCGGCTGCCGCTTTAGACTGGGGAAACTAATTGTTAGATGCGGGAACGCATGGCTACGAGGGAGGATAGCGGACAGCCATTAAGAATGGACGTCGAGATGGACCAACGCATGCTGACGTGGTGACGGTGTGATGTATGTGAGGTGCCTTTGCTGCGCCGTTCCTGCGTAAGCGTTTGCTACCTTGCCGCTTACCGGGCATGGAATATGTACCGTACTGGTCCGTACACCACTCCATCATGGCAGACCAAGTTGATGGATGGAGGCTTGGGGGCCGAGATCCCACCTCATCCGCCCAACCGCAATCTACGCCTCGACACGCCGCGTCTCCCAGTTCCAAGTCCCCGTCAGCCTCGCCAATGCTCATTTATTTGCAACCCTTTCCAACCCGCACACACCGCCTGCATCCCAAACAACCCCAGCGCCCTCGACCACACCCCGTGGTCCTTCGTGTACATCGCATATACCACATACTGTACAAAGACCGCACCTTTGGCAGAAAGGCTAGTCGAGTAATTCACCACTGTCCCGTTATTACGTCTCCCTTTGATTGCGGGTTCCTTGTTTCTGTACCCTGCACGTTGACTCGGCGGGCTTTCTTTTGCGGTTCGCTGCAAATCTCGTTTCTAGAACGCGGGCCGGGGGGGAGGAAGTGCCCGTATGCTTGCTTTTCCACGCGCGTCGACCTCAGTGTGGCGGCCGACTCACGCTGCCGACTTGGGTGCTCACGTCGAAAGCGTCGACGGCAGGTTGCAGCTCAACCCCGACAACATTCGATGCTATCCCATCAGGTCCAGTCACCATGGCCACAAAGACATCAGTCAAAGAGCGCCATGTGGGCGATGAATCTTGTTCTGTGCTAGATTATGACCACGGACGAGTCGCCGGCCAGCAGACCCGACACGCCGTGGTCCTCAAGCCGTCTTGTATCCTCCGCACCAGGAAACGCCCAGCTCGCCCACAAAGTCGACGGCCACTCTCGGCGCATCTTCTGCTCTCCATGTCTCGCAGATCAGCCTATTCCAAACAGTTGCGGCGTTGCTCGTGCCCGTGAGACGCTCGCTCATACATGTACTGTGCCCCTAGCCCTCACCCGCGATTGACACTGCTGCCAGGGCTCTGCCATCGTCGTATTTGCGCACGTCTCTCCACTTGCGCGTGTGGCTCTCATTCTCGAGCTCCTCGATTAGCAAATCATGCCAAGGTCCAAGTGCCTCGGTCGACCAAAAGGGAGTGAACATTGGCTGGTGAGCCTGCAACGGGCCCAACGGTCCATAGACAAAGGAAATAATGCCAGGTTGGATGCGGGGTGCAACATGCCCCTTTTCCCGTCGACAGTGTGCTCCAGATCCCCCGTCTGACCCAAAGATAGTCACGTCTGCCGATGCAATCTTGATCCGAGTAGATAAGCTCGTTCGGAGCCCATGACGGGTGTTTAAACTCCCAGCCGTGTGTATAGAAGCAATCGTGGCCCGCGAATGGGCTCAGACGTTTTGATAGAGCAGCAGTGGCTCGCCGACATTTTCAATCTCGGGTATCGTACACTTGAGGTCAAAGGCCTTGGAAAGGACGATTTTGAAAATCTAGACAGTGTCAGCTGCTTCGTGACTGTCGGCGCCGAAGGGCTTACCTTTTGAACATTGATGCTGTGGCTGGTGCTGGAAAAGATGAGAGATGCCCTCATGGCCTTGGCGAACCGTCTTGCCTGCTCGGCGTTAGCTTGCGACTTGTCATTGGTCCATGCAAACGTACCTGGTTGGAAATCTCTTCTTGGTCCTGGATGGGAAAGTTGACAAAGTGGTCGTATTTTGTGCCGACGAGAATGGGAATAGCCGTCTTGTTGAAGCCGCGACCCTGGCGATACCACTCCTTGATGCTGTTGAGGGTGCTCTTCCTCGTCAAGTCAAACATGAAGAGGATGGCGACGGCGTCGTTGCAGACGAGGGGCAGCATGTTGACAAACTCGCGCTGGCCTCCCAGGTCCCAGATGGAAAAGGTGATTTCCGTGTTTCGGATGGAAATGGTCTTTTCCATGAAGTTGACGCCGAGCGTCTGGATGTAGTCCTCGTCCCAGCTGCCCTCGACGTATTTGACCATGAGGGACGTCTTGCCAATCTGGGCGTCACCGACCATGCCGACCTTGATGACGACGTGGTTGCGGCCATTTGGAGGTTCGCTGGAGCCTTGGCGGTACTCGCCCTGGGCGTGGTGTGGCGGGTTGGACATTTGGCTGCCGGGTCGCGAATGGGATTGGGCGCCCGAGACGGGAGGAGTCTGGCGACTGGTGTGGTCGTCGTAGCGCGGGCTGTTGGGCACGGCCGAGTCAAAGGACTGGCTGGGCTGGTGATGGAAGCCGTTATTGTTGATGTTGTTGCTGTTGGCGGCGACGTGAGGAGAGCCTTCGATTCCGCCGAGGGTATCGTCGAGGCCGTCGTGGGAGGAGGGAGGAGGGATTTGCTGATCGGGTTGCTGGTCCATGTCGACTGGGTTGACGGGATGGGCGCCGTCGACTTGAGCGGGCAGGGCCGCTGGCTCTTGGGGGGGATCCAGCTTGAAAGGGCCGCGGGCGCGGGCGCGGGCGCAGCAGGCTCGAGGTTGCAGAGAGAGAGAGAGACACAGGGGCCAAGTGAGGCTTCAGCTGGCGGCCGGATGCATCGAGAAGAGCAGCGCCAATGCGTTCAGGTCGTGTGTTGGAAGAGCGGCAGCAGCACACCGCCAAGGAGGCAAAATAAGAGGCCCCCGGACCTGTGTATTCTCCCAAGTCGTGATCGGGGTGGGGGGGGGAGGGAGGAGTTTGGAGATGAAAGATGGGTTCGTCCGACGGTGGAGGGCGCAGACGACGTCGAGGGGACCAGATGAGAGTGAGGCCTCAGCCGAGTGACGGAGAGGAGAGAATGGCGGGTCCGAAAAGGAAGAGCAAGAGTGCGACAACGCCTCGGGCGGCGTCTCGGGGACCGGGGAGCTGTCGAGTGGATCAAGGACGAGCGAGGATTTGATGGAAGCGATGCTGGCTGGACGGATGGGATGGGATGGATGGGTTGATGGACGACGTCGTGGATGTGTTACGACGGACGACAAGGAGTTGAGTGGAATGGAAGCAAAGGGGGGGCCCATGGGCGACAGCTGAATGACCCGGTAGGTACCTGCTTGACAGCCCAACACCAGGTACCGCGCTCCGGCATCCGCAGTCAGGTACAAGTATCTACTCCGCACAATGGCCCGCAGGGGCTACCTCTGCCAGGGTCCCGTGGCGGAATCGAGTGATGATCCGACAGGTACCGGCCATGGACCCCTCTCAACAGCGCGTCGGCTTGGGATGATGCCTCATTACACAGAAAGCCAGCGGGCGTCGAGGTGCCTCGCTGCAAAGGGGGAGCGGGGGCCGGAATTTCCAAGCACCCGAGATGCACTCTCATGTTCTACCAAGTACGAATACTTTCGTCGTAGGTAATGAGTTACAGCTCCCTCGTCGACAGAATCAAGGCTCGAAAGCAGCTCTGGCCAGGCACAGGCTCGTGCAAGGCGCCGCGTGCGAAAAGAGGCCAAGGGGCAACGGAGCCCGCTCGTTTGATTCGTGCTGGCTAACAAGAGGCCTGTGGGACAGCGGCAGCTAACGCCTCCAGCTTTTGGATGCAGCATGTGGGGGAGCTTCCGGTGCTACAAAGCCTGTATTCGTACTCCTAGTGAACGCTGCACTGGCACACTGGCTACGAACTCTACACAAGGCACAGAAGTTTCGGGGCAGGGACCTATTTTTGCTTCCCTCGCCCACTAACGGTGGTAGGGCTCGCGCCTGTTCGTCTCGTGGCGCTGCGCTACTTGTTGGTCCGAGGCTCTGGCGCTCGTTGCCTGTCTGCCCGGGGCATCGTGACGTCCTCGTCATACCCGACGCCGCAAGCCATTGGAGCCCATGAATGGTCCCTCGCCTCGGCAGCGTGCGCAAGTGCTTCGCCCAGGCGGCTACTCAAACGAGGCCAATGTGCGTGGGCCTGCCTCATTGGCTGCAGGCGGGCGCGATACTGGTCAAGGTTGACGAGCAACTGGCCAAGAGCCTGCATCTTACTCTACCATGAAACACCTAGACCCCAATGTCTTGTATCTTGATCCATCTGGGCGCCGTCTCTTCAACGTGAGATGCAGTAGGCCTATCGTCTACCTGTCGATATGTCTCGACAATATCGATACTACACTGCATCACCCCGCAAGACCTGCTACTTAGTTCTTCCCAGAGAAAAACTGAAAGCAGCTATTCTCTTGATTCTTTACCAAGCAATGTTCTTGGATCATGCTTCATTGAAGCCAACATCTGTCCATTACAATAGTCTCTACTTCGTACTTCGTCGTAAACATGCCAGGAAAGCCGCGCTTACCCTAGACCCCGCCCGATTCAAGACAAAAATCTGCCGGCGGCCTTAACAGCACAGAGGAAGACTTTGGAGAGCTCATCTTCCTCTGCAGAGCTGGTCCCGACACAACGTCCACTCGGACCCCATGGCCTCCTCCGGAACCAAGGAGCCAAGGGTATTGGAAGACAAGCTCTTCTAAACAACGGTGGCCGGTCGCGGAGGTTTTTCTCCCTGAAGGCAAGCTGCTCGACAGCCTCTGATTCCTTCGAAGGGTTTTTCCCTGCCGCCACCCCTCGGCCGGTTTCCTTTCCTCGGTGCAATGAGGATGGATATAAAGCTCTGGTAGCTTTGGCAGAGGGGATGAGAGAATTCTGACCGGTGAAAACCAAGGGTTGACCACATCTGCCCAAAATTTCCCCGCTGACGGGTGAGGGCCACGAACGAAATGCGCCTTGAGCTGTCGAAATGCTGGATGAGCTGACTGGACGGCTGCTGCGGGGGGGATCTACCGGGACACTTGTACTGACATCTTGCGATGTACTTTAGTGGCGTCTACAGCAGAGACAACTGCCCGTGGACAGGTGTCGTTATGTGAAACCATGTGGCCTTTGCAAGGGAAACTGGTTCATCTTGTCAGGTAGCGGTCGGGAAAAGTTAGTTTAGCTCAGCACGTCCTGTGCTCCGATAGGAGACCTGAGCGACTGAAGTCGCTGGACGGAAAATACACACACACACACACACAAAAATCTGCCGGCCCCACACCTCCCCCAGATTTTCCCACGCCGCGCACCGGACCGTCATCGGCTGCAGCTCGCCCCGATGACTAAGACGAAATCGATTGACTTCTCCGAACCGGGCAGCCTGCGCCGGAAATAGAGAATGTATCCTGACACCAATTTGTCGAGGATCGGTACCGGGGCATTTCTCGTACCTAATCGATTTCCCACAACGGGCGCAACCACGAGCTTGATCGGCGGCCGCCTCGCACCGCCTGCCTTTTCGCTTGCCAGCCCGTAGCCTTGCCTTTAGCTTTTGCACCGAATTGAA
>KQ030581.1:84182-111904 GCA_000956045.1 Hirsutella minnesotensis 3608
CCCTATCGACGAATTCAACCGTTCCCAGCCGCTGTTAACGCTCGCGTTCCCTACCCTCTACCCTAACAGTAAGGCCGATTTCGTGGAGCCTCGCTTACGGAGCATCACGTATCAGGACTACCTTGGCCATGCGATGAGATTGCAGGTATACGGTGTTATACGATGCTCACCCTTCGGGCTGGATATTCAGCCGTTAAGCCCCTTGCATTGGCAACTTAACGGGTGTTCGAAGTATTTTAGTCACTATAACCTCTGTCAATGCCACTCTACGACGGGACCGGCGATAGCAACCAGGCCTTGACAGAAGAAAACTGTCAAATCCATCGAAGACATGATGACCTCAGTTGTCATGCCTCTGCTGCATAGACTGCGGATGGAGGCTGACACCCTAAAAGAGAGTTTCAAATCTCTAAATACTAGCCAAAGGGCTGCATACCAGAGTTTAAGTATACTAGAGGCGATAATAGCCGCAAAACCTAATAAGAAAGAATCACAAAGGAAGTGAAGCAACAGGAACCCCAATAAAGTAGACTTCAATGATGCAATCACGCGTCGAGTGGAATGGCCCGGAAGTGGAAGCGAGGATGACGGTAAAACGAGCAGACGACTGAACATGAGTTACTTCAACCACTACGATGAAGATATTTTAATCCTTGACTGCGTCTCTAAGAAATAAACATTGATAATATGCGCATGGATAATTGTAGGCCGACATGACAACCATTAGCAACCACTCAAGAGGCGTGTTTCCAGACATGTTTATCCCGTCCCTTATAGTATGGTGCGCCGAGTTCGTGAAAGCACTGATGTTGGGCAGTTGGATAACTGTTGAATCTGCACGTGTAGATCGATTTTTCACTCCAAGCACGCGAAGTTGCTTGACCACGGCTCTCTCATTGGAGTCTGGTTGACCCAGCCATTTTCTTGAAACGTTCATGTGCTCGTGACGACAAGTTCACGGACTGTGCGCAGCACTGATCTTGCTCTCATCTACGAACAAGTAGAAACTTGAATCAACACTACCCCATGGTTAGGTGGATCAATGCTCGGATGCAACTTCGCTCGTTGGGAAGTAAGATGGGTACGCCGAGGCCTCTTCAAGTGAAGTCCCACACTTCCCTTGACCTGCCGTCGTAGCCTTCAGCTGTCAGACAAGACAGGAGCCAAGGAGCTCTTCTATATGCCGCCATGACCTCCTTGTCAAGTCTATAAAAATGCCATGAATTCTTGGGGCCAGACACGTGTCTGGTATAGCGCGTTTCCGTCGGCCTTAGCCGTGTCCATCTAAAACACGGGTTGTGTTTAGGCCAACGGTTCCACCGATATCCCGAACCCCCCCCGGAAGCGACGAGCGATGGAGGGTCGAGAACATGAAGCCCACGAATCAGAGCCCCAGACAGTGGGTTGACGTTGTAGCAATCCGTCACGATGCAGTGGAAGGATCCCTGCCTCACTGTTTGCGAGCCACGCAGCGCAGTCCCAGGCCTCCAGTCGATACAACCCTCCAGGCTCCGACTTGCTGGTTGTGTTTCCATACTGTTTCCCCAGCGGCGTTTCCTGCTGACATGTGCAAGAGACTGGCTTTTACGACTTTTGACGAGAGCACCTATTTTCAGGTCTGTCTCGGAACCGCTTGAAACAGACAATGGCAATATTTCCAATTGACTTGGCGCCGTCTTCTCATATCTTAAAATCGAGGCACCGCCCTGATGCAATCGACAGCATTCCCAGGTCGCATCACTTCAACTCAAGCCGCTTCATTACGACTCCTGCCAGAAACAAGTTATTTTCTTTAACACGAAACGCACCTCAAAAGTCGACATCATGAAGACGACTGGCGCTATTGGATTCTGTCTCGTCATCTCGGTCACCCTTGTCGCATCAACACCAATCCCTACGACTCTCGACATGAGGGAATCGACACCTGATGGTCAGTCTATATGGCACATCTTTAGTCTTGACTTCCCGTGTACGCCTTACTAAATTGTTCATCCCAGCCCAGAGCGGCACGCTTGCTTCAAGATTCGTAGCCGACCACATGATGGCCCCCCGAGCTCCGAAGAAGACGCCTCAGGAAAGAGCTCAGGACAGAGCCCAGCACGCCCAGACCATGGCCATGAGGGCGCAAGAAATAGCACAAGCAGCCCAGCTCAGAGCCCAAGAGAGACAGCAAGAAGCAGCTGCCGCCGGTGGTGCTCCGCCTCCGGCTGGAGCGCCGGCCGGCCTCCCGGGAGCCCCTGCTGAAGCCGGAGCTGGTGCAGGTGCGACAGTTGGTCCCGGAGCAGGGGCTGCCGCCGGCGAACTTGCTGGCGCGGCCACTGGAGCCCCGGCCGGAGCCCCCGGCGCCCTTACCGATACTGCAGCCGGAGCGACCCTCCCCGGGGCCATGCCCCCTGCTGGTGTCGAGGCTGCATCAGTCAGTTCCACCAGCGCGAGCAACAGTCCGCTGCAAGCAAAAATTGCCTCGATGCTCAGTTCCATAGCTGCTGGCAAGTAATCCGGCAAAGTTTAGAAAGCAATAGCACCTAATGATGAACCAATAACATAACAACTGGGACACCCTGAACGGAAGTCTCGTAAGTCCGTAGGCTTGGAGCCCAAGATATGTCGGTTAGTGATCACGATTCAGTCTTGAAATCTGTCAGACTGGGCAGGACACGTAGCAATTGAGCTTATTGGGCCTCGAAAGGATATTGCTCTTTGTCTGATCACGACTTGATTCTTGACGAAGCTCATCCGACGAGACTAATGCAGAATGCGGGACTTCATTTCCATAAAATATGCTGACACCCTCACCGGAGGTGGGGAGGGTGTAATACAGTCCGAAGGATGTATCTCTATGGCATGATATTTCATATTAAAAAGTGTGATTTTACGCTGGTGCTCCGCGAAGCGATGCGTGTCATACCGTCATCACGAAAAGAGAGGTTGGAATAGTGGCTGGTCAATTTGCTGTTTGCGCCGGTCCTGGCCGCGGACTTTCATCAAAGCACCTGCTGCTCTGTTAGGACTTGTAGAGCCTTAAGCGTGAATAAATAACATGATGGACAAGCTCGAAATCTCGATGTTCGATGACCGACTGCTGGACACTTGGGCGGGATTATCTTCCCCGGGCGTGTCTCGGCCAAATAGAAGGACTTGATACTGGAGATTCGATCGGCGCTCCAAGTCGTACGCCTTCTTGAGATGGAACCGAGGGACCTGGTCGGGAAGTAATCGGCGCAGGCGCGTCTGCTCCTGTTGACATGGCAAGTGGCGTTCCCAGCAGAATAGGTCCTTGTGAGATAATTGGTGTACCTAGTTGTAAGTCTAATAATGGCAATCCTTGCCGGCGTATTGGGGACAACTCAGCTTGTTCTGCAGTACGCTTAGAGGTGCCTGAGGCCTGTCGATTCCTACAGTCCAGACAGTTGGCCGTGCGTCTTCCACGTGTAATGGAGGACTTTGTCTTCGAAATGAATTGATCTGCCGGCCTCTCCTGCTTGCACGTCCTGCAAACATTCGTTGAAGGGATAGAATCAGCCATAGTATGTTGGATTGCTGGGACGGTTTGATGAGGAAGGGGGAGGGGGGACTGCGCGGGCAGGCCAACCATATAGACCGCGCACCTGGCTTTACACCTGAAAGGGCTACGGAGTACCAACCAACGAATTGAATGCATTGCAGAGAAGAAAAGCGGGATGCTCTCGAGGAGCTGGCTACCTAGTGACGTATAGACAATGCTCAGGGGCAGGCTGTGAGACCCTCATTTGGTGGCGTTATTAGCATCGGCATCAGCCGAGTGCACATTGACGGCTCAGCCCGTCACAATACCCAGGCAGGACTGCCATCCAATCGACGTCGAGTGGAGACTTATGTGACCAATACGAGCAGAGCTTTTGGACCTCAGTTATCGTCGTAATAAAGTCCTTCGGACTGAATAATAATAGCGAGCACCTTCTCAGCAATACAAAATTCAGATTCCCAATCTTTCAATGCTGCTTTCCAAGTACAAAAAGGTATCCAGAGACGTTATAACTTCGCGCGTTTCAGTGCCAATTCGGATAGGGCAAGCTGCAAGAGTAAAAGACGTGGAACATGTCTCTACCTAGGTTCTCGAGGCTCCTATTCGAGACGTGTAGAAATCCATCCGTCTTCCAGGGTCGAGCGTGGCGCAGAAAAATGTCATAATAAGAAGCATCCTCTATAACCGGGAAACAAGAAAGAATAGCACAAGCGCAACCCCCTCTCAAACAGACGAAGAAGGAGGCCAAGAGAAGATAATGCAAATCTAACAGAGAAACGGTGCGCAATATACAGAATATGAGGAACCTAAAGAAGCGGACCTCCATCGCTGTTAGGTCCTCAAATCACTGATGTGGCTGCCTGCCTTTGCTGGCCAGACTCACCGAGTGTTTCAATCCACAGCGCATGCCTGATGCCTCAGAATAGACCGATCTCATGTCCTCTGAGTTTGGCGGTACTGCGGTTGTGTTTACTGAATTCTTTAGGATCTTCATCTGAAGAATGCATACTAGCAGCTTCCCGCTTCATTTAAAACTGTTGTATTGCATGTATTACCGAGGTAACTTGCTTTAGACCTTGACACTAGATGAAGCTCCCATCATCCATGAGTTCAGAGACCAAAGGCAGTATTGGGTTTGACCGACAACAGCAGCGGGAAAGTAGGGTTGGATCGACGCACAGAGTTGTAGGAAGGAAAGAAGCGATTTAATAGCGAGGACTCTTCACAGACATGTAAAATTTCAAGAGTAGGGCTGACCACAAGCTCTCGCATACATGCTATGGGGGTTGATCGAACCTAACAGTCCATTTATTGTTTGAGATTAAAACGAAATTTACCCTCGGGGGTAGGAGAACTAGATCTTCCAACTTAACACAAATAAATGAAACGTCATTTCTCATCAAAACGCGTCGCCAGACTCCTCATCCAGCCGATCGAAACCGGAGTCTCAGGAGTCGAGGGAGTCCAAGTCCAGCTCCTCCTGACGTCTCCGGATCACGAGCTTGGCCGTGGGATCGAGCACCAAGTTGAGGCCGTAAATCATTGATTCGGGCGGCTTGGTGCCCTCTGGCAGCTTCCAGTCATACTTGAGGAGCAGGTGACATAACGCAATCTTGATCTCGTTGGCTGCAAAGAATCGGCCGGGACACGCGTGCTGACCATGGCCAAAGGCAAAGTGATTAGAGCTGGTGCTCACAAGATGTGCCTGGGCTGCTTGTGTGGCATCGTTGCGCATCTCCAAGAACCTGTAGCCGTTGTAGGTCTCGGGATTCTCATACGTCTCCGAATCCCACATTTGCATCGTGTCGGCGACAATCTTCTCGCCCCTGTACAGCTTTGTGCCGTCAGAGAGCTCGATGTCTTTCGTCAAGAGTCGTCGGAAGAGCGCTGCGTTGTGTACATGTGAGCCATTGAGCAACGAGGTCGCAGACACTATCACTTACCCATGCCAATTGGGGCCATCCGTTGCGTCTCCTTGATGACGCTATCCATCAGCTTGAGATTGTACAGAGCCGTCTTCTTGAGTCCTTCGGTGCCCAGAACTTGAACCACCTCTTCGCGCAAGGGCTTGAAGAGTTCGGGATGCACAGCCAAATCAAACATGACTTTGGTCAGCAGGTCCGTAGTCGTGTGGATGGCGGCAAGCGACAGAGAAATCTGACTCGTGGCGGGATCGTATTTCTTCGTAAACTCCTGTTCAAACCACTCGAGGGAATCGTTGAACTGTACAGACTTGCCCTGCGCAAAAGCTGCCTTCTTCTGGGCATTGCGTTTTTCGATATGAGGGCCCAGGAGGCGACGGGCTTCGCTCAGCTTGGAGCGCAGCTCCCAGCAGTCTGGCATGAACCAATGAACGATGGGGCGCGCCCATCGTGGCCAGGTGCGGAGGACGCTGGACAGATTGAAAGCGAGAACCGTGTATTCGCCGGAAACCTGGAGAAGAGCCGTTAGTATCAAGGGCCTGCGGTTCGGCCGAGATGGATGCGCCGACCTTGACCCAGTCGTAGTTTCTGCATAACTCTTCTCCCATGAAAACACGACTTGACATTTGAGAGACTATCTTGATGATTTCCGTCATGGGATCCATCTCATGCCATTCTGAGAAACGGTCAGCAGTCGGCTCGTTGTGAAGTGAAGGCAACAAAACTTGCCTTCCGAGTCAGTCAAGACTCTCCGCAGGGCATGAGTCGCCTCCTCCGAAATGGGCGCTGTAAGTTTGTCTAGATATTTGGTCAGTTGGTCCTCATAGCCTGATGCCACAAGTCTGGGGACACGCACTGAGAGCTTTGGTCAAGTATTTCATGACGACGAAAACAATGCGCTCGTCGGCGCCAAAGGGTTCGAAGCCCGGGAGATATGCATGCTGGTCCTATCAACGTTCAATTAGCTTAGTACCTTAAGACATTATAAAGCCACTGTCGACGTACTTCATGCACAACCTCGAGAAACTCTAAGCTCGGGTTGTTCCTGAGCTCATCGATGAAACGGTGGGGAATGACAACCATCTCGCCCATATCTGTAAAGACTCGGTACGGGCGGCCACGATATCGGGCCCGGCCAGACGACAGGATTTCGCGGCTTCGCGATAGGAAGTCCTGGACACGACTTTGGGTACTGAGACTGAATGTCTGCTTTGGGTTCGCTTCAGGGAACCTGGATTTGTGGCGGCCCTCATACAGGCGAAAGGCGACCAGGGCCACGGCCAAGATCAAGCAAAAGGGCAACGATTGCCTGTCCAAAAGGACTTGAAACAAGCTGGACAAAACTTCCATGGAGAGCATCTTGCTGGTTGTTGGCTCTGTGAGGAGTATCACTACATGCAGCTCTTCAGCGATCACAGGCTCAGGAAGATGGGAGCAGAGCCTCCTCTTTTAAACGTTTCGTCGCACTCGCGAGGGTCGCAGCAGCTACAGGACGGGGTCCGGGACGAGCCCGAAATACACCCTACGCAAAGCGCGGTTTATCTCGGGGTTGACCCCTGAAGCGGCGGCCCGGGCCAGATCCCCGGGCTACCCTCCGCTATGGCCACGCACAGCCCTAGAACAAGCAGTGAGTCGGAGCTAGACTTCACCGCAACGAGCTGCTGCAATGACTGTCTTCAATGCTGTAGGTGCCGTCAGTCTACGGGCAACTGTTGGGAGCCACGCAACAAGGACGGACGTTTGCCTCAGCCACGTCATGCAAGAAATGTTGGAACCCTTGCTACCTTGTCGGCGCTTAGACTCCGGCTCCAAGTTATCGTTTCCTCTTTCATGTAGCGGCCCACCTTCCCGTCCGGCGAGGCCCAGCCGGACTCGTCGTCGAAAGGGCGGTATGCCAGAGGTAGGTCGACTTGCTGCCAGCACTTGTTGCTCCGGGCATTTGAAACTTGAAGCAGCGATTGATGCGGTAAATGGGGGCAACTCCGCAGTGTCAGGCCCCACAAGATATCCATGAGGTCATCGTTTAACGGGAACTTTAGCTCTTTGTATGCTTCGAGGCTTTGCGCGGCAAGACGCCCGAGGCGCTCAAGATATCCATGAGGTCATCATCTAACGGGGAACTTCACACGGTTCAAGCGGCTGAATCGAAACCCTTTCTTTCACGGCGTCCCGCAACGGGCGCAAGACTGATCTATGCGCCTCTTTGCTTGCCATCTGCGCGCATTGTGCACGGCATGGTTTTCTCCGAGCACAACTCCCTTGCCGCTTGTACGTTTGAAGCTTAGGGCTGAGTTAGAAGCATGCGGCGGGCAGCAAATCAAGATGCTCGCCTGATGCCTAGCTGCGGTGTCCAATGAACCATGCCGCCGCCTGCGGATCTCACATCCGACGTTGCTTGCCGTCTGCACGGATGTCTTCTGCCCCCACGGGGTCCAGCGGGGTCTATCAACAGCCCGAGAGGGCGTGTTGGTTGAGGTTGCTTGGCATCCGGTGCTTCAGTTGCTCCATATTCAGCAATCGATCCGATCGTACAGGCACTGCCTCGTTCCACCAGATGACTGGCGTTGTACTACAATCAGAGATTCGGCGAAGAAATGGGCGTGTGGGCCTGCCCTAGATGCGACCAGCCATCGAGCGATGCGAGCAAGGCTAGAGACTGTAATGTGCAGTCATGACTTCCGGTGTGACAGGAGCAGGGGTTCATGCGTGGCTGGTTCATTAACGCCAACTACTGTATGCCATGCATGTGCGAGTGATGCAAGAATCACGCCTTTAGGCGAACACTCAACAATACAGCCAACTCGCCCATTGGTGCTGTCCTTGGATCATTCTTGAGTGCTCACGACGCTTGCTGTTCGGCCATATCTGTCGATGAGAGGCGAAACTCAACAACACCAACAACCGCATCAGGTTGTTCAATACGTCGATTGGATACGGAAATGGCAAGTTTGATGCTGGGCAATCAGCGTCGACATATTGAATCTTCGGTGCCTGCTCAGTATCCTTTCGCGAGGGCTTAGCCATTCAGCAACAAAACGCCGGTATAAGGTTAACCATCATTACTCATTTGAGACACGTTGCGCAATCGACAGTAAATGCCCCATGATGATTCGCAGACGGCCACAATCGTTGCCGGAGAAATCTGCACGTAAGATTCCCTTGCCTGTGCTGCCGACGAGAGAAGGCGGCCTATTGGAGCGCTCCCATATATAGTACCACTTTTCACGATGAACGCATGCGATGCGCGCCGGAGTCGCAATATTTGGTCGAGTATAATGCGGAGCATGGTAATGCAAGGAATGGTTTGCATTGCTTCAGACGATATTGGGCTGGAAATACAATCACAAAGAAAACTTGTCGCACAGGACAAACATCTTTGGCGAGAGGCATCATTCAATATTCTGGCCTTCAAGTGCTGTCACGACTGCGTCCCAGGTCACACCGTGCAATGGCGGCAGATCAAAGCAAACTTGGAGCCCATATATTTGCAGCGGCGCATCAACTCACTCTCGCTGTGATGTTGCGTATCATTTCCGTAGAGAAGGCCGTCGACGACTCTCAGAGAAGCCGAATCCAGTGTGCATCGCGACGCTTACCACTCCGAGCCTTTCCTCTCGCCACGACATGAATCTTCTTTGGATAACAATAGCGGCACTGGCCGTGGCCCGACCGGACGTGATCACGCCGGCCTCGCCCTCACCTCCGCTGTCCGCGTCTCCAACCCCGGCATCGGTATCGGCCTCGGAGCATGGACCGGCCCCACCTGCGGCCTCAGCGGACTCGGCCGGGCCAATCTGCGAGTGCGGTTACACATACTGCGCCTCAGTGCTTTTGAACATGAGTAAGCCTCCGATTCGTGTAACTCGGTAGACATGGATTTGCTCAAGCTTCCGCAGAGAAAGCGTGGAACGAGAAGCAGTTGACCGAAGCATACTGCAAGACGCCCGGCTCGGCCTGCAGCAAGGGAAAACCCGAGACGGATGTCAACTCGGCATTGTATCTTTGCCTTTGTGAGGATGGTAATCAGCGAGTCGGCAATAAGCTGCACCTGCTTTGTGGCTGCGACAAGTGTCTTGTCGTCGGGCCAGACTATCGTGGCCGCTGCGAGTCACCCTGCCACGCTGGTTCTGGCGGCAAGTAACACGGAGGAGAAATGGCGAGCGAACGTGACCGTAGAAGAAACGTATATGACATTTTCATACGAACTGAGAATGTATTCCAAGAAGTTTCTGTGGCAGTCCAACCAAGACTGCGTCAGACACTTTTCCCTTTGCGCATTGTCTGCGTACATGTGTGCTGTCCGAATGCGAATCACAAAATTACTTCATTAAATTGCGAGAAAGTGTTACAGACTGATTCACGCTCATCCCAACTGAAAGAGATGATAGGACAACCTTTAGACTGATTGAACTGATCTTGCAAGCTTGAAGACGTAGTTCAAGCGCGTCGACATCCATAGCACAGATCTTAGCGACGTGCGCCGTATTGTTGACCACCTCTGACTAAGAGGATATATTGACCATCGGTTTCGGTCATATCAGACACCCGGATACGATCCTCCGGCTTGACGAACTTTTGGTTCTTCATTTCTTCAAACTTTTCAGTTGGTTCGGGGTTCAGTCGCCGGCGTGCCACAATCAGTTGCGAGGGCGAGCTTCCGGGAACCTTGCTGGCCAGCATTCTTTCGTTATCTGCCAGAGTCAGCCACTCAGTTGCAAGTCTTAATCAAATCATGCATATACTACTTACATGGGAATTTCACGGAAGCATCGAGGGTATTGCCGGCAGGATTCGTGGAATTGATGACCCATGCGAAGGAATCTATGAAGAGAATGTCAGGCTTGAGTCTTGCGTCACAGTCATAGACAAGACCATGGACAGGAAATCTCATACTTAATGGGATAGTGTTCTCTGGAAGAGATGCTGGATCAATCCCATTTGCGAGATCTACATTCATCGGAAACGACTGTGCCGACCTGATCTTGAAGCGCAACCCGTCCACGAACTCGGCCTCCTGGAACTTGTCGCCTTCGGTAACGTTGACGGTTCGAGTAGCGCCTTGGCCGTACTGCACAAAGATGTGAGTCGTATCTTCCGACTTGCGGCCAAGCAGCATATATTCGCCGTCGAGTGAGGTCATTCGAATGATTCGGGTCTTATTTTCGGATCTTTTCTGCCGTCAACACCGCGCAACTCATGGTTATAGGACCGCGCAACCATACATGTGCACGTTTCTTTGGGCTTCTGATACCACCCAAGACTTGCCGTCCGCAGCAAGTGTCCCGACGTACGTATTCGAAACATCTATACCTTGTTGCTTTAGGGCAGTCGGATCGTACGGTAGTTCGATTTTAGCGATGAGGTCTTCGGCGGTTTCGTTAAACTTGATGATCCAGCTGTACTTTGACAGGTTCACGAAGCCTTCGCCGGAGCTACCCGTGACGAAGTTTCCCGGGAGCGGTGACGAGTTATTTGTAACGACTAGCGTACGGTTGACTGGTGAAAAGAGATCGAGAGCGAGACCGTCGACAAAGTCCTGATCTGTACGCGCCATCTAATCCCATGGGTTGTTCAATGTTACAAGATGCCGATTAGGTTGTGAGGCGACGACTACGAACCTGCCCAAGAACTGGAACTGTGTCCCCAAACTTAGCCAAGGGATCATCTGCGGCCACGAAAACCGGAAGACCGAGGATGGAAAGGGCAGCTAGGAGCATCGAGCAGCTCCGGATGATGTGAGTAGACATTTGCTAGACGTGGGATGAAGGGCACCCGGACTCGGGAGAGAGGGATCTATTGATGCGAAGTCAAGGACATTCTCAACAGCAGTCTAGGGTCATGGCTACGCTGCTCTCATATATACGAAATTTGAATTTCATGAAAAACAGGATCATGCTCTGTTCAGCCTCAAGAGCCGCCCTCGGGAGACCAGATCAGGGCCCGTGCCTAAGGGGCTTCAGCCAGTGTAGGCTGAGACGCGATGAAGGCTCAGCCGCCACGGCTCTTCGGCACTATGAAACGAGAGTTCACTAAGAACGGGGGCGCTCTAGACTGTTTGCTATAAAGCCATTTGGCAGGTTCACGCCGACTCATGGGACAATCCGAGATCAGTAATAGAATGCACTGGCACCAGACGGTTCAAGGAGGATGGAAGATTATGAGTTCAAAATCTCAAATATGCCAAGAGATTGAACCGAATCTGATCTAATGTCTACTCAGCGTGCCTTTACACGTTGAAGTCTATTTTGTGGATTGTTGGACCTGCCAACCCTGACACATGAAAGCCTGAAGCACACTGCTTCCGTCTGTGCGGAGCGTTTCAGAACAAGCCCAGTGGTTCTAGACGGGCAGAGACGCCTTAGCCCGCTCTCGCTCGCTCCTCCACTGCATGCCCCATGACCACTCAGCCGCCAGGAGCAGTCCCATTGCAACTGAGAGGAGGGACAACCCCAAGAAGGTCGCTGCGGGGCCAAACGCAGCGAGCATGGCGTCCACCGAGGCGACGCCTATAGCCCCAATGCTACAGCGGACGAGATTGTTGATGGCGGTGGCACTGGCGCCTTGCCCTGGACACAGATCCGCTACCAGCGCCGTGTTGATGGCAAACACGGCGTTGGATGTCGAGGCGATGATGAATTGTAGTACGAGAGGAACGGCGATCCATCCCGGCCGGGAAACCAGGGGTAACTGATCCGCAGGCAGTAGAGTGAATCCGTACACTGTGGTAGAAAGCACAAATAGAACTGTGATCCAGGGCACGTGTCGGAGTCGTGCATGCTCAATCGGGAAGTCTAGCGGAAGGTTCTTTTTGTTCTTGGATGGCGACTGTGCCTCGGGATTATCCCTCATGTACACCTCCTCCGACCTCAGGAACTCACGCGTCATGAGTTTGCCGGCAACTGCGGAGCCGACAATCGTACCGGCGCCTGGAATCTGATGTCAGCGTCTTGGCGATGACCTGGGTCAAAGTTCCTCTCCGGACCTCACGTCGGAAAGGAAGAGAGGGTGACAACGAGATGGCTCTTACCGTTTGGCAGGAAGGCAAGCCCAAGTAGTAGCTCGCCTAGTTGGAAACGATCCTTGAACAATCCAGTCGTGCTTGACACCACCATGCTCCAGACGGCGTAGACGACGCCGCCGAAGAGAAGGCTAACGAGGATATCTTTTTCGACCAATAGTTTAAGCGGCTTGAGAAAGGTGCCGGCGGTTACGCGAGGGCGCGGTGGCCTGCTCCCCGGGTCTTGCATATATGCGGGCTCTCTACCGTATTTTTGGATGAAGGGCTGATGGATGCCCGATAACCTGAGGGTACCATCGCCTGCAATGGTACGGAGGGTCTCGGGAAGGAATATAAGTAGGGCAATAAGGGTGAGACTTGACGCTGCTAATAGGAAAATGAAGATGGATCTGACGCATGTTAGTATTGGCATGGAGTGGATGGCTACGAGGATAGACTGAATTTACCGAAATCCAAGAAAGTTATCGAGAATACCGCCTAGAACCGGCCCGACGGCAATACTGAAGTTACGGACTGGATATCGTTGTCAATGTGCTGCAGTGTATTCCATCAACAAGGTTACTTACTCGCTTGGTAAAAGCTGATGAAAGCCCCCCGTTCAACGGGAAGAGCAATATCTTGGATGACGCCGTTGCCTATTGTCTTGATGAGCACTCAGGTATCAGAGGGTGCAGATGGCAAGATGGACTTGTGACGCACCAATGCTGACTGTCGATGCGCTTCCTGCCGCTTGCAGGCCTCTAAAGATTAAGAGTACAGTGAAATTAGGCGAGAAGCTGAGGACGATGTTGGAGAGGATATAAACGGAAAAGGAGTAAATGTATATTGGCCGACGGCCCAGAGTGTCTGAGAGTGAGCCCCAAATGAGCGGCGATATCCCTTGGACAATGAGATATGATGTGATGGTCAATGAAACGGCATTGAGGCTGACGCCGAGGTCCTGTTATTGACACTTTCTGATTAAAAGACTGTCCCGCCGCATTGGAACTGGAGAGTTGGCCTACCTTGGCAATGGAATCCAAGGCCGGAAAATAAATATTCGAGGACAGGCCGGAGAAGAGGCCCGCAACACCAATGATGGCGATGACGACCCATTTCTGCCTCTTGTTGAAGACATGAAATGGCTTCTCAGGTGCCGCCAACGAAGGGACACTCTTGACCTTCTCGGCAGGGAAGGAATCGCTCTCGGCAAACGGATCTTCATCCTTCGTCGCGAACCGCTGAACAGGAGGCCAATAATTATCCTCTGACGACATCCAGCTATCGTGGCTGCCGCCTCGGCCGTCAATTGATTCATCGAGCTTGGAGTTCGAGGCCTCGGTCGACCCGGACAGTCTTGCCTGCGCGGGACTGTCATCGTGGATGTGCCACTCGGAGTCGTACGCCGGGTTGGGGATGAGACTGGATATCGTCGAGCCCGCCACGAGATGGAGACCGTCGCGCGTCTCCCGCCACCCTTCGAGGGTCGTGAATCTCCGAGATATCGGGCGAGAGGGGCCCTGCCGCCTCTCGAGCGCATGGCTGGGGACTGATGGCTTGTCCATCGTGTCGGCGGATTGATGGCATGAATGTCCCGCACAAATGCCCTCTCTGCGCAGTCCTCCGTGCCAATTGAAGATTATACAAAATGAAAGGTGCACGGAACATTTTGTTGAGAAACCAGAATGGGATTGGACTTGGTGACTGCTTGTATGTCCATAGAACTCAATTCAGCCTGACGCGGAAATACGGCATCAATCTGTAGGGGGGAGGGGCTTGTCAAGCGGGTTCGAGGGTCCGAAGGCAAGAGTTTGGTTTCAGCCTGGTTCCTCAACTAGGAGCGACTTCAAACAGTCTCTTGACCGGCACGGGAAACCTGAAACTTCGATTCCAAACCCGGAAATCTTCTGGAGGATGTTAGTTGACAGTTCAAGTTGGGCGCCCTCTCAAAGAGCTGCCAACATGAACTCTCTTTTGCTTCACTCAATCGCCCATCGTCTCCTGCTTGGCCATTTTGCTTCATCCAATTGCTCATCAACTCATTGTCGGCTAATCTGCTGCTCATAGCCAGGAAATGGGACTCTTCCTCTACCTTTTCGTCCACTTCTAAAGTCTCCATCAACCGCTTCGCCATGCTGTCAACCGCCAATAGAAGAGATCGGCCCGCGCCGTTAGATTTACGGAGCGATGCACCAGTAATAGCAGCCAGGCTGACTTCGCCGATACGGAAATCCCCCCCGGTGAAGCAGCCTTCCTCTCCCGTTGCAAATCGTCCGGCCGCGCCCGCGATAACCTCCATGCCTACAAGGCCCGCGTCGCCTACCCAAACAACGATTCTCACCTCACTAATCTTCGTACCCACGTCACAGAGCAGGTAAGCAATCCCCAATAGCACAGACGGGCCTGGTATACTGACTCAGGGGAGCAAAGAAGCAGCAGTTCTACGAGTCTCCCACTACCTACCTTAACGACTGTTACCGTCGCCCTACCGCGTGTGACCGTCACGGCATCCGTCCAGCCCTCTACCGCATTATCAGCAGCACCCGTGGCAAGCAGCATCAGTGATTTGCCAGCGACGAATGGCGCGATACCTCAAGGCGCGACGGCTTTTATTGGCGCTGCAGCAGGGTTAGCCGGCATCTCCCTCATATCAGCAGGCCTGCTCTTGTGGCGCCGCAGGGAAAGATCAAAGAGGGCTAAAGATGGTGTGCAGGCCGGATAAAAGCCTTGGTCGGGGTTTACAATGGCGTCCATGGCCCGGCTGTCGCCTTACTCGTTAAGTTTAACCATCGCCTGCTCTATAGAATTACTCGGGACATCTTGGTGGCCAGTGTGTGCCATGTGGGAGAAAATAGGGGGCGAATGAGACTGGACTCTAGACAATGTTCAACTCGGAGCGGAATCGGACATGTGTAAGGAATCTACACGCGGCATGCATAGCGAGCGATTATTCCACGATTAAATGAGAACCGACGGCTACGTGATGTGCCAGAGGAAAGATAGAAGAGAGAGGAGTCAAAAGGGGCTTACAATACAGCAGTCCTTAGCTATTACATCTACAGACTTTCGAGACTACCCCTATAGATACATGTAGTCAATTACAAAGTCCGAAACAGTCATCCTCTAATATATATGAAGAAAAACAACTAGGAAAAGTGCGGATCCAGGTGACAATCCTGTACCAGCCAAATTTTATCGATCCGTCGTGAGCTCAACGATGCTACAATAGAAAGTTTTCACAACCCTTGTCATACCTTTTTGGGTTCACCGAGCCGCTCTCCCGTCTGGAAGGGAAGCAGACCGGCGATCCGGTGCGATATTTTCGTCGTCGTTCCAACTGCCTTTATCTGGGTTTCGATACTCATGTCCTTCCACCGGCTTCCTTCAACGATTGACGTTTGATTCCCAGGGCGAATACTTTGCCTGGCACATGGAGTTTGACTCTCGTCATTTTTACTAGGCCCTGAGATGTCATCACCCAATCTTGCCCCACATGCGCGGATGTGGAATCATGTTGATTTTCGTGCCAAGGCTCGGTAACTTGAGGCCGTAAAAAGCCGAGCTTTACGTCCCATGGGAAAGATGGAATTCATTCGAAAGTCACATAAGGCATACACCCGTGGTTCCGCTTCGAGAAAACCAATTGTATCATGTTATCGGGACGGTTTCAAAGTTTCTCGTATCCGCCTGCGCGCTCTTATCATATGTCTCGTTAAAAATAGGAGAACGAGTAATGGCTTTTCAAACCGATCTACGCGCTGATGCCGCTTATTCTTTCTTCTTCCTCCCAAACCAATCGCTCGATTATCAAAAACAGTTATTGGGGTCAGGAGGAGAGGCTTGCCCTGACTTCAACTCGCAACCCTACGCGGACTTGTTTTCTTCCTATGTCTGCAGGTGGCGCCATACGCTCTTTCATCCCAGCAGGGCCTTGTCAACATTTTCCGCGGAGAAACACGAGGCGCGCGCGAACTGCAAGATGCCGGCGGCTTCTTGCCCGCTGCATCGACCATCTTGGCTCCATCCAGCTCCAGCATGTTTAACCACGCAGAAGGGCCTCTTGCACCGGCACTGAGCGCATCACGCACTATATATCTACATCAAGGCTGCCAGACATTGCTCTCCGATATGCTCAGAGCAAGCTGACTGAGAACCCGGATCTCGACAGGACTTTTATTTATCTCATCCGCTCGACTCCCCAACTTCATTGACGTGGCCGCGACGGGTGGCACACGTCACAGCCCCAAATCTGCTCAGATACAAGAAGTTGCAACCCTCGGAGGTATCCGCGGAGATCAAGTCAAAGGCAGGTGGGTGCTACATAAGAAGTCACAGCCTGATCTGTCACCCGCCATGCTGGAATATCACTAGAATCCCAATTTCAATGCCGAAATGCGCACGCAGTCTGCGATCGGGGCAGTGTTTGAACTTGCTGGCTTGCCCCCGATGCGTACAGCGTTAGATGAAGAGCCTCTTGGAATCGATTCAAGAACGCGAAACCAGACATGACACGAGATGATGCCTCGCGTTTCATGGACTCTGAGGGCGACCAAGTTCACTGGCACGGCCAATTCCCCTTATTCGTACAAGTCGCAGGCTGATCAGCTCGATCGGCTCATCAAGGAGGCTCAAAGTAATGCTAGGCGACTATTTCAGCGAGCCTGTCGGGCACCAGACAGAGCGTCACTTGCAGCAGCCGCAGAATTGTGTGACCGAGAGTCTAATCATCGCTTTTCTCTTTTGTAAAACATCGTCAGGATTCTTCAAGGCCACTCCTATCTCTCACTACTACATCTGGAAAATGAGTTTGCGAATTGGATCTGCCTTCGTGGTCGGGCGGTGCAAGTGAAAAGGCTCAGCCATCTCAAGGCCATCAAGCTTGCAAGGCAACGGGCTGAGAAACTTGCGGCAGTGGCCGAAACCATGGCGAGCAGTGGTAAAATTGAGCCCCAGAAGGCTATTTAAGCCTCCAATGCCGTCAAGAACTTTATTACTTCGGCAAAACAGGTTGAGAAAGAAGTGGCATCCGAGCTGACATTCGCCTCAAGCAAAACGCCCTGCGGTCAGGTAGCCCACCCGCTCCATGGCTGGACGCCGGACTTTTATGGGTTGAATGGAGGGGAATCAAAAGGAAAGCCATGCCATTGAGCGTGAGCTGGTGGCCTGCAGGGCCGAGGATCGAAGCCTGGTGGATATCCCTCGCTCCGTTAGGGACGAAATCCGCGCAATTATTGACAGTATGCCCTATGCCTCCATAGAGGTCAGCCAAGCCACGGTGGACTCGACCAAAGATCCAGTTCGTAATTTCAAACGGGATACTCTACTGAAACTACAACCTAGACGACCGATGTTGAGAGCGTCATGTCTACGGCTCTTTGGCAATTTACAACGGAGCTGGGTTTCATCATGGGCCGATTGGTTCTGTCCTCCGCCTTTGGCCCTGCGGTAACTGCAGCCGGGATCACGAAAGAAGTGCTTTTCCAACTACTTGGATGGGCTGGCGAGCTTGGACTGTTTGGCAGCTTGCAGAAGAGGCAGCTGAAACCAACGTCACGTCTACGGACACTCAGTCCGGCAGGAATATGTTACGAGACAGGATACAGCAACATATGGATACAATATCCTTTTTATCGACGTCATCTTCCAACGCTCCCGTTTTATTGCGTCAGATGGGGAACGAATCGAAGACGTGAGCTCGGTCGTTTCAGCAAACCAAATGTCATCGCCGGCACCTCTTGACGCCCTCCAGGAATTGGTTGACAGAATCGATAACGTCTCGGTTTCGCCAATCAACTCTGACGTTTCAATGCTGCCCGAGCTTGAGACAGGTGCCAGAGCTTGAAAACCTATCCGAAGTACCCAGATTTGCCCGAGGTCGAGGTGGACGTCGACAAAGCACTTGAAAAGCTCAAGTTGCTTACGGCGGGTGCAAGAAACCGAACAAGCAGGCGTTGGAAGTGGGCAATCTGCTTACAAAGTTGTCAATCAATGTTACTACAGGACGCAGCTAACTCGCGTCTGAAACAAATTCACGCTTCCCATTGCGGTCTGTAACTAGATGCCAAGATTCCAGTCCATTACGAGGAGTATTGCTTCACCAATGAAACGGCGCATGTATCTGGATTCAAACTGACGAGTAATGAGAGGCGAAATCAAGAGGCGGCTTGGCCTGATTGGGCAGCTGGCAGCCGAGTGCGTCCTTCTCTTCAGCGGTCAACACGCCGATCGGGTGGGTAGGGGACCGCAAGTTGATGGCCGGGGCGGGGGCCGGATTAGCGGGGCTCCAGTGGATTCAGTGCCGGATTAGCGCCGAATACCCCCCCCGTTTTCCCGCTGAGGGTGGAGCATGCCGAGACCCCGCAGTTGGCCAGCAGCCCGAACCCATCCCCCGCATGTGCCCCAAAGCAACCCCACCACACCGACGTGCATGTAGACAGACGGCGTCTCCCAGAATCGTCGTCGCCTTGCGCCAGCCCGTTGCAGCTCGCCGCGTTGATTGAGTAACGGCGGCTGCGAATGCAACGTCACCTTGGACGAGCTTGACGGGCATACCCAGGTGGAAGTGCGACATTGAAAGTTGAAAGTTGAAGATTGAAGTCGGTGAAAATAGTCGGAATCGCCGTGTGCAACCAAGTTTACTTTGATATCAACAAGTCTGGACAAAACAACCACTCTCGGCTCGTGCTGTGTATAAGTTACTTGGCAGGCGAAAACAATTAGCGCTCGCCCACCGCAAGATGACTGCATTGGAATCAATCGGCTCGAGACGCATGCGGGCGTGGCATAAGGGCCTGCAGCCAAGCTTAACCAAGGTTGCCTTGCGTCTTGCCACTAAGCCGTGCCGAGCACCTAACCCACGAACGAGACGCTGTCGGGTTGAGAGTCGAGATGAAGGTCGTGGGAGGCCAGTGATTCACTGGGTCAAGAGTCTGTTGATGGCTTGGTTCACAGTCAACTGGCAAGACGGCAAGTGAGGCCGCTGGGACCAACAAGCGCATCTACATGCAACGCCTCGCACTAGACTGGCATCAAAGCAATGGCATCGTTGGCGCGTCGAGCACCTGACGATATGGCGGCTACTTTACATTACTTTTACATGATGCCTCCCTACTTTTGAGTCTATCTACGGCTCTAAGCGCCAAAGAGCGGGGGACTCGCGCCGCATGACCTTGTACCTGGCGCCGTCCAGTCCGTCGCTCAACCCCGCGACTCCAACAGGCACCTGCCCTCTCACGGCTTCCTTGTCTCGCTCCCCCTCACTCCGCCTTTTCCTCCTCTCTCCCTCTTTTCCTCGACCGCTTCCACACCCGCTCCTTTGCGTCACCAACGAGCCTGGGCCGATCCCTCCCCCAAGCCTTTCGAGTCTCGACGAATGAGCCCATTTGCTCGTCTCGTGTCTGACGGTTCGACCTCTTCGAGCTCTCCTCACTCTCGTCCTCCAGCTTCACGCGCGCTCGGCAACGCTCACCCTTGAACCGGTCCGCCTGCATGCTCTGCCGTCGCCGCCTGCGCTGACGAGCCGACCCTCATGACGGCCTGCCTCGCATAGCCTCGTCGCCCTCGCCATGGCCTCCCATGTCCTGCGCCCGCTCGCCCCCGAGCTGTGCCGCTCTGCGCCCCTGGCACGCAGGCGAGTTCAAGGTGTCTCCCATTTCCTCTCCTCCCTCCTCACCCACCCAACCGATGTGTCGATGAGTGGCGGCTGACTCTTGTGTGCCCTCAAGCTTCGCTGGATTGGAGACCGCTGCTGAGTGCTCCGCGCCAGTGGGTCAATACTCTCACCCCAAGCCAGCGCGCTCTCATCCCTGCCGCCTCCAAGTGTGTCGTGCTCCCGCGACATGTCTCGCCGGCCATTAGAGCCCCCAAGCCCTATTCCACAGCCCAGGTCCCGCCAACTACGCCCTACCAGGACCTCTGCGTCGGCGTGCCCAAGGAAGTCTTCCCCGGCGAGCGCCGCGTGGCCTTGACGCCTGCCAACGTCGCCCTCTTACTCAAAAAGGGCTTTGCCAAGGTTCTTGTCCAGCGAGGCGCCGGCTCTGCTGCTGACTTCCTCGACGATGCCTACCAAAAGGCCGGAGCCACCCTAGTTGACGATGCCGCCGCGGTCTGGTCCGGCGCAAATGTCGTTCTCAAAGTTCGAGGTCCGTCGATGAACGAGGCAAATCTGCTCAACGAGGGACAAACCGTCATTTCCATCCTCCAGCCGGCCCAGAACCAGGATCTTGTGCAGCGCATCGCCGAAAAGAAGGCCACCTGCTTCGCCATGGACATGATTCCTCGCATCTCGCGCGCCCAAGTCTTTGACGTGCTCAGCAGCATGGCCAATATTGCCGGCTACAAGGCCGTCCTCGAAGCATCCAACGTCTTTGGCAGATTCCTCACCGGTCAAGTCACGGCCGCTGGCAAGATTCCTCCATGCAAGGTCCTCATCATTGGAGCCGGTGTTGCTGGTCTAAGCGCCATCGCGACAGCTCGACGAATGGGCGCCATTGTGCGCGGCTTCGACACGAGATCTGCCGCGCGCGAACAGGTTCAATCTCTCGGTGCCGAGTTCATCGAGGTCGAGATTCAAGAAGACGGCTCCGGTGCCGGAGGCTACGCCAAAGAAATGAGCAAGGAATTCATCGACGCGGAAATGAAGCTTTTCAAAGAGCAGGCTAGAGAGGTCGACATCATCATCACAACGGCGCTCATTCCTGGGAGACCCGCCCCCAAGCTCATCAAGATGGACATGCTCGACGTCATGAAACCCGGAAGCGTCGTTGTCGACCTGGCTGCCGAGGCAGGCGGCAACTGCGAAGCCACAAAGCAGGGCGAGCTGACGGTGTACAAAGACGTCAAAATCATTGGTAAATTCATCTCTTGCATAATTTCAAGCAAAGGCTCACGTCTGTATCTCAGGCTACACCGATCTACCGTCTCGGCTCCCAACGCAATCGTCGACGCTCTACTCCAACAACATCACCAAATTCTTACTCTCCATGGCCCCAAAGGACAAGGAATTTGGCATTGATCTCTCCGACGAAGTGGTTCGCGGCTCCATTGTCACCCAAAATGGTCAGATTCTGCCTCCTGCCCCCCGGCCTGCGCCGCCCCCAGCTCCGGCAAAGCCAGCAGCCGCCGAGGTTGTCGTCGAGCCCGTCGCCCTCACACCATGGCAGGCAAAGACGCGCGAAGTTGCTGCAGTCACGGCTGGCATGGGCAGCGTCTTGGCTCTTGGAAAGTTTACAGGCCCACTCTTCATGTCGAACGCCTTCACCTTTGCCCTCGCAAGCTTGATCGGTTACCGCGTTGTCTGGGGTGTCGTTCCCGCCCTGCATTCTCCTCTCATGAGCGTAACGAATGCCATCTCGGGCATGGTCGGTATCGGCGGCCTATTCGTCCTCGGAGGCGGCTACTTCCCAGAAACAATTCCACAAGCCTTTGGAGCAGCCAGTGTTCTTCTGGCATTCGTCAACGTCGGCGGCGGTTTCGTCATTACGAAACGCATGCTCGACATGTTTAAGCGTATGAGCCTTTTCCGGGATGAAAGAGACATGAATACATACTGACTATCATCAGGCCCAACCGACCCTCCCGAGTACCCGTGGCTCTATGGCATACCCGCCGTCTTATTCGGTGGAGGGTTCCTCGCGGCTGCCTCAACTGGCGCAGCTGGGCTCGTTCAGGCGGGATACTTGGCCAGCACTATTCTGTGCATTGGCTCACTCTCCGGTCTCGCATCCCAGGCGACGGCGCGCATGGGAAATATGCTCGGCATTCTCGGAGTAGGCTCTGGCGTCCTCGCAAGCCTTTTAGCTGTTGGCTTTTCCCCCGAGGTCCTGACGCAGTTTGGCGGGCTGGCGGCCATTGGCACGATTGCAGGTTCGAACGGTATCGCGTCCTCAACGATTCGATTGACTCTAACGTTTGACAGGTATTCTGATTGGCAAGCGCATTACTCCTACCGACCTCCCGCAAACTGTTGCGGCGCTCCATTCAGTCGTCGGTCTCGCGGCCGTCTTGACGAGCATTGGCAGCGTCATGGCGCACGTTTCTGACTTGTCGACGTTGCACATGGTGACTGCATATCTTGGAGTCTTGGTCGGTAAGTCATCCCATCCACCAAGTTTCCTCGGTTTCTTGGCGAGCTGACTTTTCCAGGTGGCATCACCTTCACTGGCTCCATCGTCGCCTTCCTCAAGCTGGCCGGACGCATGTCGTCGCGGCCAAAGGTATTTCCCGGACGCCATGCCTTAAATGCTGGCCTGCTGGCATCCAACGCGGCCACCATGGGAGCCTTTGTCACAATGGCGCCAGGAAGTCCCATGATTGCCGCGGCAGCATTGACGGCAAACACGGTTCTCAGTTTCACCAAGGGATTCACCACCACTGCTGCCATTGGAGGCGCTGACATGCGTAAGGAGTTTCTCACAATGAAGAAGAACCAGCTGACACTGTTTCGATAGCCGTCGTCATCACCGTCTTGAACGCTTACAGCGGGTTTGCCCTGGTCGCAGAGGGCTTCATGCTAGAGAATCCCCTCCTCACATCAGTCGGGGCTCTTATAGGTGTCTCCGGCTCTATTCTGTCGTACATCATGTGCGTCGCAATGAACCGATCGCTCACAAACGTCCTCTTTGGCGGTATCTCGGCACCGACCGCTGTCCAAGAGTTCAAGCCCGAGGGCCAGGTCACGCAAACCTCGGTCGACGACTTGGCCGACGCCATGCTCAATGCCGAGTCCGTCATTCTCGTGGTGGGCTACGGCATGGCGGTAGCCAAAGCGCAGTACGCCATCTCGGACATTGTCTCCCTGCTCCGAGCCAAGGGCATCAAGGTCCGGTTTGCCATTCATCCCGTGGCCGGGCGCATGCCGGGTCAGTGCAACGTGCTCCTGGCCGAGGCGAGCGTGCCGTACGATATTGTGCTGGAGATGGACGAAATCAATGACGACTTTCCCGAGACGGATCTGACGGTGGTGATCGGTGCCAACGACACTGTCAATCCGATTGCCATGGAAAAGGGCAGCGCAATCGAGGGCATGCCCGTGCTCCATGCGTGGAAGAGCAAGCAGGTGGTTGTCATGAAGCGAGGCATGGCGAGCGGTTACGGTAAGCGAATCTTGAAACCGTAATCGGAAGAGATTCTAAACGCGTATAGCCGATGTGCCGAACCCCATGTTCTACATGCCGAATGCGCGCATGCTCTTTGGCGACGCGAGAACGAGCTGCGAAGGTATGCCTGTCGGATCTTGGTTACAGTTACCTGTGCTAACTCTGAAGCAGCCATCAAGAATGCAGTGGAGGCAAAGTTGCAGTAGACTCTGGTTCGTGGTTGAACTCTTTTCAGCACTAGCATGGGAAGCCGCGCAGGCAGGCGGCCATTTTCCATAGACGGTTGAATACATGAAGCTTCTGAAGCCGTCATGAGCTCGAGTAAACTGCCTAATGAGCGTTTCAAGTAGCACTGGGAAACCTCTTTCCTGATATTAGCGTCGAGCAAGTTGGAGACTTGGCCTCGAGTGAGCCATGAAGCTCGTGTCAGTGGAAGACGAGAGCGCGCTGGTTCAACAGCCAGACACGTGGCAATGAATCCTCTAATTGCGAAACCTTTATGTACAGACGGCAAGCAGCCTCCACTCCCCCGCCGCTGGGCTCATCATGTCCGTTGCGCAGCCACGGGCTCCCATGCCGCAATCTTTGGTTTTGTCCTGCCAGTCGAGATTAGCGCCGATGCCGTTTCCACCCTCGGTCGGGCGCGCAGCGTTCGGACGTGTGCTGATTGTCAAAGGAAGACTCACGTGTTGTACGTCTTGAAGGCGCCCCTCGACATGGTGTAGTTGGGAATGGCGTGCGGCTTCTCAAAGGGGCGGGTGCCGGGCTGCAGCAGGGCATCTTGGGAGGGCGGCTTGTCGACCATGTAGCTCATCCAGGCGTGCCAGCCGGGCTCCATCTGGGCGGCGTCGTAGTCGTGCTTGGCGAACTCGACCCAGCGCGTGCGCAGGGGCAGCTCCTCGGTGTTTTCGAAGAACTTGTTGCCCGCGCGGTCCTGGCCGATGAGCTGGCCGTGCTTGGTGTCGCCTGGGAGGGGGTGGAACGGCATGTGAGTCTCGAGGAGCGGCCCAATGGAAGCGTGGCGGCGGTTGGGGTCGGAGGTTGAGTCACGTACCGATATACTAGATTCGCAGGGTTGGTCAGAAAGCGAGTTGTCGGGAGGGATTGAGGCGTCGACGTACCAGCATTTGACGAAAGTAGTCCTGCAGTGCGTCGCGAGCGCCGATTGTTAGCACACGGGCGGAGGCATCGTCGGGGCTGCGTCGCTGGAGGCCAGTCGTGGACGAACCTTGATTCCGACCTTGCGCAGGTTGCGCAGCGTTCGCGAAATGGTCGACATGGCGAGCGGCGCGAGTTCGACTCGGTCGGGGCTGGTGATGGCGGTGGGCGATGTTGAATCGCTTCCAAATGCCCGAGCCGACGGCGAGGGAGAGGGCCGTCCGGGGAGTGCGGCAAAACCTCGGCGCGGGCATGGAGCTCTCGCCGGAAAAGGTGGGCTGGAGCTGGAGCTTCACCTGCCTGGGTGTGATCCCTAAACTGCAAGCAACAATTTCAGCCATTGGCGAAACAACGGCGCAAGGGACAATGCGTCACGACAACCTCGCATCGCCGTCTCGGTAGCATACAGAGTGTGCGGAAGACTTTCGAGTCGAAGGGATAATCAGCATCAGCATGCTCGTCCGGCGTTGCGCGTCAGGGTGCGCCGGCAGGGTGCGCCCGGCTGCCCCCAGAATCAACGTCCCTTCACCTGCGAGATTCCAGTGCAGGCGGTATGCGACGCCCTCGAGCGGCGGTGCCGGCGCGGCGGCATCGTCGGCCCCGATCAACGGCGTCGGTGCGCTGGCGCCCATCGTGAGCGAGCTCGACAAGATGGCGCCGAGCTTCGACGTGCGCCAGCAAGACATACAGATTCTCGAGACGCCGGCCGAGTTCTATGAAACGCTCAAGGTAGGTCGAGCAGCCGCCAGCCTACAAAACATGAAGGCAACCGTCGGCACAAGCAACAAGAGAGTCAGGCTCGCTGACTCGCTGACGAGTCCAGGGGCGCATCCGCAACGCAAGGCGGCGCATCTTCCTCTCGACGCTGTACATTGGCAAGTCGGAGCGCGACCTCATCGACACGCTGCACGAGGCCCTGCGCCGCAACCCGGACCTGCAGCTGAGCATCCTGACGGACGCGCTGCGCGGCACCCGCGAGGCGCCCCGGCCGTCGTGCGCGTCGCATGTACCACACGCCCAACCTCGTCGGCCTGCGCAAGCGCTGCGTGCCCCGGCGCATCAACGAGGGATGGGGGCTGCAGCACATGAAGCTCTATGGCGTCGACGACGAGGTCATTCTCTCGGGGTAGGTTCTTGGTGTCGACTCGAGAGGGTAGTAGGGTGTGCTGACGTCTAGGCAGGGCCAATCTGTCGACCGACTACTTCACAAACCGCCAGGACCGCTATCACCTCTTTTCCTGCAAGCAAGTCACCGACTTCTTTTGGCGGCTGCACAGCGGCGTTGCTTCCTTTAGCTTCCTCGTCGAACCGTCGGCCCAGGATGCCGCCGGCTTCACCCTAACGTGGCCCAGTACCAACACAGCGCCGTCTCCCCTCGACAAACCGCAGGCCTTTGTCGCCAGCACGACTAAACTCTTACACGGGCTTCTCAAGCCCTCGAGCGAACGGGCACCCGGTCCACTCGTCGACACGCGCGTCTACATGCTCGGGCAGATGTCGCAACTGCTGCGCCCCGATTCGTCAACGGAACTGCCCGTCGTTACGCGGCTGCTTGAGAAACTGGCAGAGCCCACGTACCGCGGCTCGTCTTGGACATTCACCGCCGGTTACTTCAACCCGGCCTCCTCCCTGACCAAGCTGCTCCTCGGCACCGCGTCGCACCACAACACCGTCATCACGGCGGCGCCCGAGGCCAACGGCTTCTACCGGTCCCGCGGCGTCTCGGGCATGCTCCCCGATGCGTACGTGCTGCTGGCGCGGCGCTTCCTCGACGGCGTGCGCCGCGCCGGCCGCGGGGACCACATCGCGCTCAAGGAGTGGCGCCGCGGCACCGTCGGCCAGCCCGGCGGATGGTCGTACCATGCAAAGGGCCTGTGGGTGACGCTGCCGGGCGACGCGGACCCGGCCGTGACGGTCATCGGCAGCTCCAATTACACGCGCCGCAGCTACTCGCTCGACCTCGAGGCCGGCGCGCTCGTCGTCACGCGGGGCGACGCCCTCCGCCGGCGCCTCGGCGAGGAGCAGCGCTGGCTGCAGGAGCACGCGCGCGAGGTGACGCGCGACGACTTTGCGCGCAACGACCGCCGCGTCGGGCTGCACGTGCGCGTCGCCATGTGGATTGTGCAGCTGGTCGGCGGGGCCTTGTAGGGCTCTTGTCTGACAGCAGAGGGTGGGATAGAACTGTACAAAATTCATGTGCCCTTGACCGGTGTCAGGATGATGCCAGGAGTCGGCGCTGGGGATGTGTGTAATTTTCCCCCTGGTCAAAAGCCTCACGATACCCATTATAGATGAATGTCCTGGTATACGCCTCGGCGGCCACCTTTTGCTCCGTGACGACGCAGCCCCATGGCGCCTTTTGATACAAGATAATGTACATTTCAACCCCCTACGAACCCAACACCTTGGTGCCCAGCGAGGGCCCGGGAAGCGTCAGCCCCTCGGCCAGGCCGCGCGGGCAGAGATCGCTTTGGTGCTGCAGAATCATGTCCCTCAGCACGCTCCGCTCCATAACGACCCTGCCCGTCTCGAGGAGGTCCTTGACGTCGACGTCGGCCAGGTCGAGGGCGCGCCCCTCGCGCGGGACCTGCTCCATGGCCTCGAACAGGCGGTCGCGGCGGTCCGTCGTGACGAAGAGAGTGCGGCCGGAGGCGCGGCCGAGGCCGAGGGCGTGCATCAGGCCCGTCGTGTACTTGTGCAGGTAGGCCTCGCGCAGGCCGTCCTTGAGGTGGCGGTCGGCGACGAGGTCGAAGTCGCGGGGCAGGGCCAGGTCCATGCCGTCCTCGCAGACGAGGAGCTCGCCGCGGCGCCAGCGGTAGCTCAGGGCGGTGCGCCAGGCGCGGTCATAGACCTTGCGGTTGAGCTTGGTGGCGAAGTCGCGCGGGTGCGGGCCGAACGTCTTGCCGCCGCCGCGCAGCATGGGGCTCTGGCGGGTGCCGAGGCGCGCGCGGCCCGAGCCCTTTTGCGGCCGGATCTTGCGGTGCGAGCCCGCCACGTCCCACCGTGTCTTGGAAGAGGCGGTGCCCTGGCGCCTCGCGTCGCCC